>LHUT01003947.1:7394-24629 GCA_001412135.1 Silene latifolia subsp. alba
GGTTGAGATGGTTCATCTAGCAGTTCGTTAATGCCAACTTTTGCCCCAAGTTTCGTTATAGGTTATCTGAAAGCATCCCTTGTGTGTTTTCAACATGGGGATGCAGAGCCTGAAGGAATTTGGGTAATGTTGTCTGTAATAATTATAATTCTAATTATCCACAGGCGACAAATGTTGTAAAACATTTTGTTTGTGTGATTTAAAGCATTGTCTAGATAACCCAAATCTGAAAATGAGATCCGTGTATTGCCAATTACCTGTCGTCAACTCCCTTTTGTCGTGGTTAGCACGAGTGAGGATCTTGACGATTCCTCTCTTTGGTATTTCGTATAAGGCTGTCCAAGGAAATATGCTCCCTGATGTATGAACGTTTTTTCTTTAACGGCTATATGATGAGAAAGTTATGCCAGTGCGTTTATGTGCTATACTGCTATTGTTTTGTAACAAGAGTTTGGTATTAGCTTTGTCAGGGAAGACGACTACCCAAGAATGGCGAAGATGATGGTATTATTTCATTAATTAACTGTGAAAGGTGGAAGATTCAAGGCATTTGTGATTAACGTGACCTCTATAAGCTCAATACTTAGTGCGGCTCGTCAGAAGAATGTGGTGTTCTGTGGAATGTTTTTCTCGTGTAATCCGTGTGCGTCTGAGTGTGTAAATTGCGGGCTTCAGTGTTACCGCAGGAACTTTATTTTGTAAACCTTGTTCAACTCTTGTTTCTCGATGACAGAAGATGGTTTAAGGTTCGTTTTGTATAGATCATAGATGCCTATTTATACTTGCGTTTTTATTATCCACACCCGACCTGATTCGAATTTTACTTCTCTGCCCTGATCTACTCCTCGGAATGACCCGGTAGTAACACCATAAACCTAACCGGGTGTGAACTGACCTGCTTCTGATCCGATGGCTAGTTCAACAGATCATATTTTGTAAACCTTGTTCAACTCAGTTCATTGCATCCAAAAAAGCCTCTTAATTTCCCTTGCAACTAGCGAAGAAAGAGAGAAGGAATTTAACAGAAAAAGGACTTATAATGGAGTCTACAACGCTAAACTGCACGGGACACTTCATGGCAAGTGGAGATTATTCACATTTATCGAGAAGGCAATGCTTATGCCGATTGGTTGCCAATGCCGCCATGTCGGTGTAGCTCAGGACCAGCAGCTGAAGATCATTGAGTTTTTGGACATGCCGGCGCGACTTTTCCATTTAGCTCAACAGGTTGTCGGAAGTAGCTTGGCCTCGCGTAGTTCCTTTTTATGCGTTTTAATCCGCTTTCAAGTATTCAATCATCGCAAGTTGTTCCCAGACAAGGTTGTTGGTTATGTCAATATTCGTGTATCCGAGCTTCTTGCAAGAGAACAACTATCGATTGTCGTGTTAATTACGAGTTTGTAACTTGGTCTGGGAAGTCCTAGAGGACCTAAGTCGAAGCTGTCGTACAAGATGTCCATTGGTCAAAAAGATATACTGGTCATTGTGTCGCTGAGAATGATATAGTATTGAATGTAATCCCCTGATGGGTGAGTTATCTTATTCACATATATATAGGAGTGTTACCAACTATACAGCTAGATATGAGGGATATACAAGACTAATTCTAGGAATAAATATCTTTACATATATTTACTAATACACCCCGCAGACGGAGCGGGAGGAGGACGGACGTTCAGGCTGGTCTTGAAACGATCAAATAAATGGCGCGGCAGTCCCTTTGTGAAAATATCGGCATATTGATACGCGGAGGGAACATGAAGAACGCGGACAGTACCAACCTGAACTTTCTCACGTACAAAATGTATATCCAGTTCGATATGTTTAGTACGTTGATGCTGAACCGGATTATTGGATAGATAAACAGCTGATAGGTTATCACAATAAACGAGTGTGGCTTTCCGAACAGGTACATGTAATTCAAGTAATAGATTTCGGAGCCAACTTGTTTCGCCCAGAGCATTTGCCACGACCCGGTACTCGGCTTCGGCACTAGATCGAGATATAGTGGGCTGACGCTTTGATGACCAGGACACCAAATTATCCCCGAGAAAAACACAGTAGCCGGAAGTAGATCGTCTGGAGTCCGGGCAACCACCCCAATCCGCGTCGGAATAGGCTGTGAGAGTATGCGGACGAGATGGAGTGATAGTAAGACCATGATCAATAGTGCCCTTAATATAACGGAGAATGCGTTTCAAAAAATGAAGATGAAGAGCCCGGGGGGCATGCATAAATAGGCAAACCTGTTGGACGGCATAAGAGATATCAGGCCGGGTGATCGTCAAATATTGTAGTGCCCCGGCGAGACTACGGTACAAGGTAGGGTCATCGATCAGAGGGCTGGCCGTGGCGCTCAGTTTAGCACCGGTATCAACGGGTGTGGTCGATGGATTGCAAGTAGACATATTAGCACGACCCAAGATGTCTTTGGCATACTGTTGTTGTGACAAAAAAAGGTTTCCTGCATTACGAGTAATAGTGATGCCCAAAAAATGATGGAGTACCCCGAGGTCAGTCATGGCAAATTCGCGAGAAAGGTCAGCAATGATGCGGCGAATAAGAGAAGAATTCGAGGCCGTAAGCACAATATCATCCACGTATAATAAAAGATATGCAATGTCACCCCCATGGTTATATATAAATAGAGAAGTATCACATTGGCTACTACGGAAACCTCGTGACATGACAAAATTAGCAAAACGTTGATACCAAGCCCGGGGAGCCTGCTTAAGACCGTACAGAGACTTACGCAGACGGCAAACATGATGGGGAGCAGTAGGATCAACAAAACCAGGAGGTTGATGCATATAAACAGTTTCGACAAGTTCCCCATGTAAAAAAGCGTTCTTTACATCAAGTTGATGTATGGGCCAAGAACGAGAGGTAGCTAAGCTAAGGACGGTACGAATAGTGGTAGGCTTCACGACAGGGCTAAAAGTCTCATCACAATCAACACCAACCTGCTGAGTCTTACCATTAACCACGAGACGAGCTTTATACCGTTCCAATGTACCATCCGCCTTAAATTTATGGCGGTACAACCACACACCGAATGACAGAGGCATTCATGGGACGGGGTACCAAATCCCATGTATGATTTTCCTTTAACGCACTAAATTCGGCCTGCATTGCTGCGTTCCAGTTCGGGTCACGAAGGGCTAGGGTGGGGGACTTAGGGAGAGGGCTGAGGTTCGGTTTTGTTTCGTGTATGAGAGCCTTGGGTTTGATGTTTTGGGCAGGAGGGGGAGGGGTAGCAGCGATGTGGTCATAGAGGTGGGGGGGTAAGGGGATGTTCAGTGGGTTGAAGGAAGATGTAAGTGTCAGGTTTAGCTGTGAAGGACGACGCAAAGGGGAACACCGACTCATATCGAAAGTGACATGGCGAGATAAGATAATTTTGTTAGTGGCAAGAGAAAGACATCGATAGCCCCGGTTTTCAGATGGGTAACCAAGGAAGACACAAGGTGTGGACGGGGGTGCGAGTTTGTGAGCCATTTTAGCAGACAAGTTTGGGTAGCAAACACAACCAAAGACACGGAGGTGAGTGTAGGATGGTTCTTTGTGGAAGAGAGCGGAAGTGGGTGAGCGAAAATTGAGTATTTTTGTGGGAAGAATATTGTGGAGATAGGCTGCAGTATGAAGTGCATCTACCCAAAATTGAGGAGGCAGAGACTGTTAAGCGCATAATTTACTATATNCTTGCGGTAATTTATAACTGAACAGAGACGCGTGGGCAAGAAGAGCGAGAACGACCTCATTCAAGCGACGTATCATGCGTTCTACTTTTCGTTTTGAGGGGAGGTTTGAGGGAAGCTAAAACGAAAAACAAGACCATTTTGATTTGCATAAGTGCGAAAAGAATTATTATCAAATTCCCGTCCTAAATCGCATTGGAACGTTTTAACTGGTCATTCGAATTGAGTTTTGACATAAGACGTAAAATGCATAAATTTGAGAAATATATCAGACTTGAGCTTTAGAGGATAAACCGATACAAATTGGGTAAAATTGTCAATTAAAACCAAATAATACTTAAAACCAGTATGACTCAAAATTGGAGATGTCCATAAATCGACATGAATAATATCAAATGGTGTTATAGTAAACGTGTGAGACTCAACAAAAGGAAGACGCTTATGCTTACTAATATGACACGACGGACACAGCTTGGAGTCGTGCTCCTTATTGCAACTGACACGAGAATTATGCTTAAGACGCTGAAGAATGACCGGGCCTGGATGATCGAGACGGTTGTGACATGTAGAGGAGGATAAACCGACAAAAGGAGAGCTGGCAGAAGAAGAAGAAGAAGAAGAAGACGCTAAGGAGGACACATGATACAATTCACCACGACTATTGCTCCTCAGAATCATCGTCCCACTCTGGAGATCCTTCACAGAAAAACCAAGTGGATCAAATTCGACAGACACATGATTGTCCTTAGTAAATTGACGGACTGAAATGAGGTTCTTTATGATATGGGGAGTATAAAGGACATTATTAAGGCGTAAGGTTCGGTGTTTTGCGGGTATAAGGGAATTGTCCGCCCCCCCGAACTGGAATTCTATAGCCATTGCCAACAAATATAGACCGAATATTAGAAGCATTGGAAGGAGAAGTAAGCGTACCTGCGTCGGATGTAAGATGAGAAGAAGTACCAGTATCCATATACCACGGGTCGTCGTATTGCGGGGTCAGAGACATAGCATTGAAAACTTGGGCAATATCAGTCATTTGAGGAGGTTCAGATTCTGCCATGTATGCTTGGGCAGGGATACGTTGATGAGCAGGAGATTTCGGACGCCAATTTGAGCGAGTAGAAGATGAAAATCGTGAGGGTTGGGGCGTACCCCAAGGCTGCCAAGGTGGGCTCCACCTAGGGTAGGTGGGATAGGGGCATGGTGGGGTGGGCCAGGGTGTTGGTGGCCACGGCATAGGTGCAAGAGCAGGGGTGGGAGAGACCATTTGAGGCTGATTGGTACGGTTGTTTGAGCGACCAGTACCATTGTTGGATTGGCCCTTGTTGCCTTCTGGACGAGAGGTGTTTGATGACTGGGCCTTGGCATCAACCCAACCAGAGGAGTCCGATGGAGGCGGCGACGGGGCAGCAAGGGCAATAGGAGGCTCCTCACGGCTAGCTTTGCGGTGGTGCTCAAGTTCTAATATACTACAAGCAGTAGCAAAGCTAGGCAAGGTTTGATGGATGTAGGAGGCGACTGTATCGTACCCATAGGAGAGACCACGAACCAATTGGAGTACGAGGCGTTGATCCGTAACAGCAGCATCGACATCCTTGAGTTGACTGGCGAGGTCTTTGAGACGTTATTGCCTGTATGCTTCAAGAGACGGCATGGATTCGAGTTTCAAATTTGAGAATTCATGCTCAAGAGCAGCGGCCCGAGCGCCCTTGTTATTGGTGAAGATGCACTTGACTCGAACCCAGGCGGCATGGGCGGTGGATTCGTCTTCGAGGACACGAGCAAGAAGATCGTCACTGAGGGTTCCGTATATCCATTGCAAAACATGGGCATCAACCTCGCACCACTCCTCGTACTTTGCGTCAGTTTTAGCCGGCACCGGGGTTCCATCAATGTGATGGAGCACCTTGTAACCGCGAGCGTGAATGAGGAACAATCGGACCCATGAGGAATACGGAACTTTGACACCGTCCAATACTCGAACTTTGTTTTGAATATTGGTGACGGTGTAAACGGGATGGAGTTTCGATGAGGTAGGGGATTCACCAGGCATTGAAACGGGTGTGGGTGGCTGTATTAGCAGCGAAACAGGGAAGAATAAACGGAGGCTAGATTTAGGGTTTTATTTTCGGAACCTAGGCTGATACCATATTGAATGTAATCCCCTGATGGGTGAGTTATCTTATTCACATATATATAGGAGTGTACAGAATATGGTTACCAACTATACAGCTAGATATGAGGGATATACAAGACTAATTCTAGGAATAAATATCTTTACATATATTTACTAATATATAGGTCTATTTAAGATGGTTCCAAGTTTTCGTACTCTGGTTTCCTTGCATTGAAATTAGTTTGGTTTCCTTGCATTGAAATTAGTTTGCATGATACTTTCGGAAAACTTGAATCTATTGTAATTGAGTAAGTCTCTTGTAAAACGGTTTTATATAAGAAAAATTGTATTTTTCTAATGACTTATGAAGTACATGTTTCTTTTCCAAAATTCAAGTCCACATTTCAACCTAGAAAAGTTTAAACTCTGAAACCGTCACTCTATGCGCAAATTCTTATTTTAGACGGTCACTTTTCATTTGAAGTTTTAGACGGATATATGTGATCATTTTATGGTTAAATGTAACCACGATGGTACAACTAGTGTTACAGCTTATGGTAACTTGTTTTTTAATAGTGGTCACATTTAGTTGTAAAATGGTTACAAAATCTCGTCTTATTAAGTCCCACTGCTATCTATGGAGTATGTTTCATGCCAAATGATTATTCGATGAATCCGTAATGATGGTGAATTGGTGATGTTGATAGTCTACTTTTACGACCACGTCAAAGGCGGAATCGTACAATCACTTAATTCATAAGACACGCTTAACAGTGATATAAAGTTGGCATTTCCTCAAAATTTTGCTTCCATTTGCGAGAGCGTAGCATTATGGCCATGGGCAGTTGTAATGCACTACTTAAAACATGCAGATGCAAAAGCTGCAAAAATAATCAACATTGACTTATAGGGTTTCCCACTTCTTTTTGTACCTAAATGCATCAATCATAGACATAAAATGTTATTTCAATCGGTCTTTTTTAAGACGGGCCTATCTGTTCGAAAATTAAAACGGGTTAAATAGCATTCTACGTGGAATAATGAGATAAAGGCCCTGTTTAGTCTTCAGCTCATTTTAATTATGTTCAACGTACTCTATTAGTTCAGTTCAGCTTAATGACGGTTCTGATGGGGTATAGGGATGCATCTGCAAAGTCTTTTCCAAAAATAAATACAAATTTGATTGGTAAATGAACATATTAATTATGTTGGTCTAGTGGTTGGTGATACTATTTTGCCTAATTAAATAAGATTTTTAATGTATAACTCGATTTTTCGTTGTAAGTTTTTTTTACGCACCCTCATCTATCGAATCTTAGAATCGCCTCTGGTTCAGCTCTATCAAGTTCAGTTTAGTTCAGCTCTTTTCAGCCGAAAAAAAGGGCCAAAATGTGTGTATGTGATATTTCCGAGGCGTTTGGCGTTTGGCTTTTGTCTTTTATATTTTATTTAACTCGTTTTAAATTTAAGACTTATATACCCAGGAATGAGTGATGTTATTGTTATAATGTTATTGCACCATTTTCTCGTGTATGGATAAAGTCACTTTAATCAAAATTCTGAGCACATTGGCACTTCCTATGAAATTTGACTCTATCATATTGGTCCATATGGTCACTAACTGTTGGTTCTTATGAAACAAAAACCTCACATTATTAGTTTTTATTATATATATATATATTGGTATTATACCTATACGCATAGATTGTACGAGCATATAAATTTGCACAAGTTGGAAAAAAAAAAGCATTTGCAGAATGTATATGTTTTTGTGTTGCTATAATAGTGTGGACAATTGATGGAACTCTCTGTAGTTGATACGTGTAATTGTTCATTCATGCACAAAGTTCGTAACTTCAGACAATTTGGAGGGTTGCCAAAGAGTTTTAAGTACGGAGACATGTGGTTGAGAGTTGGGGTAGGAAGATGACTGATAAGATATACAGCTGTGGAAAAAGCACTAGGCCAAAACGTGGCTGGTAATTTGGCATGGGTGAGTAAGGTAAGACCGTTTTCAACAATGTGACGGTAACGATGTTTCGCATAATCATTATGCTCAGGTGTGTGTGGAGGAGAAGTAAGTTGCCCAATACCATTGTCGATAGTGTAGAATTGAGTTTAAGGTATTCAGTCAGAAAATATTTGAAGGATGGGTTGATTAAAAAAACTTTTCAACAAGACCTCGAAAACGTTGGAAAATAATAAGAGGGTCGGATTTGCGTTTAAGAGGGTAAAGTCAAATATACTTGGTAAAATGATCAACAAAAATTACGTAATATTTGAAATTATCATACGAATAAACTGGCGATGTCCAAACATTAGAAAACAAAAGTTGTAAAGGACCACTAATATTAAACGATGAAACAGAAAATGAAAGTTTGTAAAAGACACGCCACTTCATTAGTATGAGGCTTTATGGAAAGAAGTCCAAAGACAAAATAGTGCGAGCTTGGCCCAAAGCGGACAATATCATACTAATCTGTGGTGGAGGCGGCAGTCCCAACAAGTGATATCAGAGCCGTGGTTCGGCTGGGTCCAGTGTGTGTGGTGAAGCCCAAGGTAGTGGACTACCTTTGTCAATGAGGATGAGCTCCCTCAGCTCGGAGTGACCTCGCTCTGTGGGTGGCGCGTGTCGAAAGTCTTTCTGATAATGTTGTGATTAGGCGATGGCTCCCGTTGTTGGAGGGGATGACAATGATGTGGTCCTTGGTTTCAGGGGAGGATTGTTGAGGTGGTCAACTCAAGTCCCACATTGGAAAAGAAGAAGAATTCTACCTAGTTTATAAGAGATCCACCACTCTATTAATTTGAGGACTTTTGCAAAGGAGGTCAATAACAAAATTATATGGAATTGACCTAAAACGGACAATATCATACTAATATGACGAAGTGTTGGAGGCCTCAGTCCAAGTCTCCAACCAATTTTTTATTGTTCATTTTTTTATTTAGGAGAATTTAAGGAAAAGTATTTACCGAGTACCGAGAGTTGACGCAATGTTTAACTGTAAAGTGACAATAATGGGATAACATCTAGAAAGAACAAAATTAGAGTACTTTTTCTCTACGATGTTTATTATGCCATGAACCTATCATAAATTTTTAAACGAATTTTTTTCTTGAACTACAATCTTGAGATAATCTCATAATCTTGAGTCGGTTGCAAAAGAGTAGATTGATGACAAAGAATGAATATTATAAAAATTTTGGAGAGACGGTCTTTCAATAGCGTTATTAAAAGACCTCTCACATGATGGATTGAGGAATACACTGAATTTCTTTTTTCCCTATTATGTGTCCCACTAAATTAATGAGAGATGGTCTCTCATAAGACCTACTGGATGAATATTACTCTCTCGATGACTTGTTTCTATAATTTGTTTACCTATTTCATTATGAATGTCTTGTCAATTGTTTTCTTTTCTAGTTTGAGACTAATTTTGATTGACGATTTGATCTCCACCCTTAGTTTCGTCTATTTATCATCAAATAATTGACTCTCTCTTTTTCTCTTGATTTTTGTGTTAAATCCAAAAATAAACGAATAACTGAGACCGATGGAGTATTAGTTCAACACAAATTCTCATTTGTGACAGGCATATATGTCGCAAGCTTGCGACGGGTCAAATATTACCCATGTGGGGTAGATAAGACAAGAACAAAATGGCTAAGGAATAGCAATCTGTTTTGTCTTTATCTACCCACATGGGTATTAGTTGACCCGTCACAAGCTTATAACGGATATATCTGTTACAAGAGAGACTTGCTGCTGGTTCAAAGGAACGTGGTAATAAATAACACTAATTAAGTACTACAGTATATAATTATCCAGCGCACGTCCGTACCCTATACTATTAGTTCCACCGGCAATTAGCAGCTAGTGACGAAAGTACAAAACCCTACATGACAAAGAATGAATACCAACCAACAAGGAGGCATAGTGGATACTAGGTCCCCGACATCATCCACATATAACCTTAATCTTAAAATGATTTGCGCTCGGTTGACATGAAATCATTCTTTGATACCGTTACTGATCGGGAACAACACAATAAGATTTAATTAAGGCAACAATAGGTGGACAAGTAAAAAATATCAAGTAGTAGTTGATTGCATAAGTAAACTCCTAATTAATGCAGCTTGATCAGACGTATCTGCTGTTGGTAACAGTTGAAACAGTCTCTCGCTCAACTCATCTACTTCTCTATGCAATCTCTTTATACAATTGCATGTATCTTCCAATACCCTTGATGCTTCTGATTCCTGAGTACGTTTTCATCCATATTTATAGTCAGTGACGTAAACGCAAACTGATAATGGAATAAGGTAAACCATTAATCACATTATTATTGTATAATAATATATACCAATGTGGAGTAATTGATGTAGTAACACAAAAGTGTATATTGAGAAACCGTCTCTTAGGAGATCTACGGTTAATTAAAAGAGTGGAAGTTACCTTGTTGGAGCCTTGAATAGTATGGAGCTCATGGAGAAGTAACTGCAGCTTGGAAATAAGATCTTGAATTTGATCATCTGAAGGTGCTCTTAAATTTGACATTTTTCTTAGCTATATATAAACTCAGCTTCTCTATTTTTGACTTGGATAAATAGTTAGGTCTAGCAGCTAGCTATGTCCTAGATAGCTAGTATTTTATTAATGTAGGGTTCGGATGCCTTTTAAAACGTTTACGATCGATATTTTTTATGGGTTTATTTAAAGGGAGCCAAACTTATAGGTGGGGGGTTTTGCTACGTAAAAGTTGCATGTACTTACTTGGGAGATGGTGATGGTTATTACAAGGGATGGTTTAGGACGGCATGAGATTAATTTTTAGACAAGTAATAAGTTCAATGAATTTTAAAACATGATGGTGAGTGGTGGTGGATGACGGAAATCAGAAAAAGAGGATGATAGTCGAATATAAGATGGAACACGAAATTGGAACATGGTAGTGGAACATAAGATTGAACACAAAATTGGGTCAGGTAATCCCAACTCTTTTTTTTTTTTCTATCATGGAAAAGTTATTCACCTCCCTTTAACTACTGCATTATTCTCCTGATGGCCTTATGGGTAATAGTAGTTCCTTTATATATAGGTGATAATTCTACCTTCGATATTATAGTCACTCATGAGCACTTAGATCAACTGAAAAGTGGTTGTTTTAATTTAATCAGTGTCTCGTGTTCAAGTCCTATGAATACAAACGTGTTTAAATTCCTAAGAAAGAGTTTAAGCGCCCTAGTGGTTATACCCGACTCAAATCTCGATTGAACCGAGCAGTCTACACCTAAAAAGAAAAAGGTGATAATATAGTTGAAGTTTCTAATACAAGGGTCAAGATAATAGTTGGGAAGTTGGGAGTACAGAACAATTGCATGTGAGAACCGTGTAGATAGAGCTAGCCAAAGTTGACCCGATTCGAGAAATATGACGTAGACATTTGAAATCCAACCCAACCCGAGATAAAATTGATAACTGATAACGATCCTTTTGGTCTTTGCCTAGCCCAAAATGGACTAGAGAAATAAGTAGTTTATAATTGGTACTTGAGAAATTATTGGGCCAGGTTATAAACAATTTACAATTGCTTGTAATGATCACAAGAATTGTTCACCTAGAATTATCGATCAAAACTTGAAAATATAAAATCTCAGATATCTTATAATCCGACTTGATAGTCACCTAAAACAATCCGACCGACTTAACCAGTTACCGATGATGATCCAACACAATTATGGTCCGACATAACCTAAATCAACCCGAAGTCCAATGTTAACTTGACAGTGTCACACAACCCATACATAATATGACCTCAGTCACCTGACCCGCTTTAACCCAACTCAACCAGCCTAAGTAACTTTGATTGCCACCTCACATAGCGGTCAAATTTGGTAATTCTATTTATATAGGAATTGGGTGAGGGCAAGAGAAACTTAAAAGAGTACAGATCATCTACTGTCATGTTCTATTTGCATCTCCTTAATTATTAAACAACCATATTGACAAAATTGTTTATTTACTTTTAACATCACAACGAAGAAACAGCTACCTACACTAGCATATGAGATTGGTAGCATTCCTCTAACGCCATACACTAGCATATGGAAGATTGGTAACATTACTCTTAAGTCTTAACACATGAGACACTTGTAAACAGCTACCTACAGATTCACAACTTCACAGTTCACACAAGTGAGGTTAAACAACTTCAGGCCCTGTACTAGTTATCTTTATCTATCTACGAAGCCCAAAAGAACCTTAAGAGTAACTGTCTAAATAACAAGCAACTTTGACGCAAACTAAATAAATGCGTGATTTTTATGGGCAACGCCTTTAGTTCTAAATGTGGGCACTGGGCAGGCTTTAAAAGAGAAACTGTAATCACGCAAGGACTGAAAATGGCAAAAGCAAGCAGCATAAATTTTAGTCTTTCAAGTTCAAAACAAAGATGAAACAAAAGCCGCCATGCGAAACAAAACCATGTTCTCAAACTATAATAAGAAACGAAAGTCTGGGTTGCCAACTAGAGCATACTTGTACTAGACTACTAGTTAAACGCTTAGTCCTCGTCCTCCTCATCTCCATCTCCTCCAGAAGCCTTCTTGGAAGCAGCCTTCTGGTTCTTTCGCTTCACTCTACCAGGGCGACCACCTCCAAATGGACTTGTAAGTGAGAAATCAATGTGCTTCTGTGAGTCAACCCTGACCATGAATGATGGGACATTCACAACCTGCCTTCCAACCCTACACAGACACAATCACAGAAATGAATACAGAGAGTAGAATGCAATGAAACGAGAGTGCTACTCTAACATTAGGCATGAAGCTTGTTTGCTCAACAACAGACAGCACAAAGATAGAAAAGCAGTAAAAGACTCGCGACTTGCTGTATTCATTTCTTGAGAACTCCAGAAAGTTAATCATTCACTAAATTTGCAAAGCCAATTCCTAAATCTCAGATGAATCAGGATACGACAGACACACAATGCTAACACACAATGAAAAACACTTTAATACAAAAATGAGACTAGAATCATAACTTTGCCAAATTTTAACAATACCAACTAAGAATAATCCAGTAACATTCACAAAAAAATCGTCACAAGACATAAAAAGTATATTAACTCAGGCAT
The DNA here is from genome assembly GCA_001412135.1 of Silene latifolia subsp. alba. Classification (NCBI taxonomy): domain Eukaryota; kingdom Viridiplantae; phylum Streptophyta; class Magnoliopsida; order Caryophyllales; family Caryophyllaceae; genus Silene; species Silene latifolia. The sequence goes on from LHUT01003947.1 coordinate 20,348, forward strand.
TAGAGAGAGACAGACTTAAATATGCAGAGCCAAGTATGAATTACCTGATGTGCTTTTGCTTGATAAGCACACGAGCATGGTGGATAGACTTGGCCATTCCAGATTTAAACACTTGAGTCTGAAGACGGCGCTCAAGGAAGTTCTCAACAGTAAGAGCCAAGACAAAATCAAGCTTGTTCTGTCCCTCTTCCAGCAGTCCATACCTGTTCATCCTACGGAGCAAAGCCTCACCCTCAAAGATACGACGAGGGTTCTTCTCATCAAGGGTTAGAAGGTGACGAGCAGCATTCCTGATACGACTCAACACATACTGAACCCTCCACAACTCCCTCTTGTTACGAAGACCATACTCTCCCACTAGCTTCAACTCAGCATCCAAACGCTCCTTCTCATAAGGACGTCGTGGCTTCTTAAAGGTCTTACCATCTATTCAAAACACAATATTCAATTCATCAACAATCAAAATACATTTTTCACTCAACCAAAATATCCTACTGAATGTTTTCAAATTCCCATTTCCACAGACATCAACGAATACTCAAATCTAGTACTTTCGCCATCCAATCATTTATACATTTTTTATTCTTTGTGAGGCGTATTTTAATCAAAGGGAAACAAATAGAATCATTTATACATAAATCATTCATATCAACGATTCAACGCATCAATCTATATACTTTAAAGCAGGAACTTTTAGTGAACCATAATCATTGTAGTTAGTATCTCACAGCAAATTCAACGAATCAATCTATTTACTTTAAAGCAGGAACTTTTAGAGCGATATTACGGAGTCAAGATTTACGAAACGGCTTCGAGGGATATTAGAGAATCTAAACTGGAAGGGGATTAACAGCACAACAAAAGATCTACCACAATCAAAGCTAAAAACTTTTGTATATCTGATTTCTTTTGTTAAGATCAAACATAAGATGTATAAAAATGAAACCCTAGAACAAAAAATAACACAAAAATGGTGGAAGAAATTAAGAGAAAAACAAAAGAAAACGATGAAACGTAAGAACAAGGGTAAAATGGTAAAGAGAGGGAAGAAAGAGCATACAGTTGCGGAAAAAGTTGACGTGCACCATAGCTGTCCTGCTTCACTCAGATACGATTGTTCTATCTCTAACTCTCTCTCTCTAAAGAATGTGTGTGAGATGAAAGGAGGAAGGCAGAGGAAGGAAGAGGGGGTGGTGATGAAGTATAAATGTTGAACCCTAGTTGCTCCCTCTCTTTGGGCCTTTAAACCCTATTTTTCACTTTGTTGTGGGCTCTTTTTTTGAACTTGCCCATTATGGTTTTGTCTATTGCCCCAAACTACCTCATACTTAAACCTCACCCAACCCGACCTTTTTTTCGGAGGGGTACTAGAACTGGCAAACGGATCTTCTCAAAGAAAAAAAAAAAAAAAAAAAGAACTGGCAAACGGGTTAGTCAGGGTCGGGTTCAGGAAGGCCAGTTTAGGTCAAGCTAGTTAGGGTGTGTCATACAATTGAGTTAGTTCTGGCCAGAGATCGAATCATTTCGGGTGTGTTGGTCGGGTAATTTTCGGGTCAAGCGGATTGAGTCTTTTTCGGGTTAATGATTAGGAGAAAAAAAATTAAGTTTTTGATTATTACCTTTTTATAATTTAATTTTGATAATTGATTATTTATTTTAAACTTAAATGATATTAAGTGGGCTTTAAAATTAGTCATTTTAAGTCTTTCTATAATTCTATAGGTCATTTCAGGTTGGGTGGGTTCGGATCAGGGTAAATTACGGGTCAACAAAGCTCAGACCATATTCATGTCGGTCGGGTTACTTCGGGTGTGGGGTCACATTCGAGTGCTTAGATCGGGTCAACCGTTTCAGGTTAAGTCAATTGGGTCAGGTTGGTTTGTCAAGTCAACGCAAGACTTACAAATTTTGATCAATGGCACGATTGACCGAACCCTAACATGACTTGGGCCTTGTTCTTTTTTGGCTGATAGAAGCTGAATATAACTAAATAGAGCTGAACTTAATTGAATGGAGCATAATTAAGAGTTAATTTGTGAAAATATGAGTTGAATTTAAATAAGCTAAAATTAAGCGAGAAAGAACATGACTTTGTTCAATAGGTTAATCACTTAATCCGTTCTATCTGTTGGGCCAAGATTCAGCTTGGTTAAAAGTGAATATAAACAATAAGGATTATTAAAATATTAACATTTCTTTTTTTTTTAGGGCAAAAATATTAACATTTCTATATAAAATTTGAAGTAATAGCTTTAAAAAAATTAATTTTTTTATAATAAAAATGAAAAAAAATGACATTATAAACTTTTGTTGTCCCGTATAACCTAACCCATATTTGACTTAATCTGAGACTTGGCTCGTTTGACTTTGACAAGTCTACAACTTATAATGTTTTTTTTTTTTTTTTGACGGAAACAACTTATAATGTTGTATTTTGTATAATCTAGACAATCGAGTTACTTTTAGGCCAAGTCGGTTTGAGTTTCATATTTTGGGCTAGTTAAAGGGCCTTTAATTCATGTTACATTGTCCAACCATTTTTTGTTTGAGGTGAACTAAGGCTGGGAGTACCGCTACCCGGTGACTTTGGCGGTTGGGGTCAAACGACTAAACGAGCCTCATCATTCTTGAGTTGCATAATGAGAAAATAGACAGTCTTCAACTTTTCTGATCCATGGTAGCAATATAATGTCGACGACCTAGAAAAATTAGTTCACGAACGTCTAAAAGCTTTCAAATGATTATATTACACATTTACCAAGTACAAATTACAAACGTTAAATTTTTTTTACCACCAATACAACGCAAGATGCGGAAATATAAAGGACTTCCAGGCCGATGCATTCATCGGTAATGATCTAGTGCATGTAGTCATCAGTTGCAGACGATAGCATTTTGAAACTATAGCACAAGCAGTATCGAAACTTTTATTTCCTTTCCTTGTATTTACCAGGAAAGTTCAGATATACTCACTGACAAGTGACTCAAGTTTAGTACAGTACTACAGTGATCCTAAACCGCTAACCTAAGCAAGACCAACTATAATACAACAGCATTGAACATGAAAATCAACATTAGATCAAACTGCGGTCAAGATAAAGATGCAAGAGTAGTTCTGAGTTAGTACTGATACTCATTCTCGAAAATTCCGTAGTTAACCCTTGGCTTCATTTCCGTGTGTTCAGCCTACAGAGATAACCAAAAGTAGTTGGGTCAACTTAATTTCACAGAAAATCTTGTACATATATCTCACGAGTTGCATCGTTTGTAAGGGACATCACTCCCTATCAAAGATGCAATTTCAGCGAACTGAAATTTTAAATGAGAGCTTTAAGTTACCGACAACACAGAAATTAAAAGAAGATTAAACTAATTGTGACTGCTTGTTACCTTGTCGATAATTTCACGAAGAGCACCAGTTCCATTCTCCTGAATGTATTTCTCAGCAGCTGTTATGATGTCATCTTTCTCACTGAATGTAACCTTCTTTCTTGGGACATACCATACATTAACGGATTGTTTTTGCGCATTTACAAAGGTTGGTCTCACAAAATGTTCATAAACATATGCAGCTCCACTAAAGTATGGTATGACCAGCCAGCATGTCGCGATTAGCTTGGCATAGGACCAGATAGGGATCCTGCGCATCCAAACACAGAGAAATAGTATCGTAAGTAAGATTTCATGAAACGAAGGCCAAGAAAAAAATTTGAATATCTTTTCTAGGCATTATCATGGAATCATTTGTTGGCTTGTCGCAAACGCTGGTAGATATAACATGTGTCAGAGGTTAGGCTTGGCTAGTTTCTAAAAAAAATCTGATCTTTGCTAAAAACAAAATGCCAAGTGTTGATAACAACATGATGTTCACTGTCCGACAAGCATACTCTGGGATAAAATGATTAGTTCAAGCACCATTACTGAGCAGTTTGCTCGAACGGGTATTAACTGTTTACTATCCAGACTCGGGAGTCAATATCAACAATCAGGCTGATAGTCCTCCGAATTTGATAGAGATTTCGGCTTCCACTAGTAACAAACACATTTATCTTCATACCAACGCTTATAATCACATAGAATAAAGCGTAGAACAGAAAAAAGAGCAATACAGGGAATCTCACCATTCAATTACTTTTGCAAAAGTGAGCTCAAAAAGAGTTATAAGAGAATATAGAACCCAGTAGGTCAGCCATTGTTGATCATCAATAGGAGACTTGGTTTCAATAGCTTTGATTGATGCATACCTATCAAAAATCCAAATAATATAAAAAAAAAAAAAAAA
>LHUT01003949.1:0-11795 GCA_001412135.1 Silene latifolia subsp. alba
ATTTTGAACAAATATTAACTGATTCGGAACATAATGTATCGTTAAATTTAATATAATTTGAGAACTCAATGTTGATCGTTGCATTGTTCAAATAAATTTTATTTTAAGTAATATGATATTAGATAAGTCACAAATTTATTTATAAAACGTTGATCATGCATAATTAATTATCACTTATTAGTTTAATAATTAAAATTGTATGTATTTTATTTTAAAACATTGAAGTTAAACCTAAAAAAAAATAATTTATTTTTATTTGTAAGTAAAAATATTAAAGATCATAAATGAATTATACGGAGTATATTTTTTTCAATTATAATAATAAAATATTAAAACAGGACGCGCGAAGCGCGGGATACTACCTAGTGATAACTATAACTTGGTTATGAGTATTTGACAAACACAGTGCATCCAAGTGTGCGATGAATAAGATTTAAATTTAAGTGTCCAAGTGTCACTCTCGTGTCAAAGTGCCAAGCGTCAAAAACAGATTCACAGGGTAACATGAAAAGTCATCAGAGTAACAAAGATCACAAAACGAGTATTAAAGGAATTCATGCGGATACCTTCGGCTTACGCTTGGGTGCCTCCTCTTCTTCCTCATCCTCCTCGTCATCTTCTTCATCCTCGTCGTCCTCTTCATCTTCATCGTCATCGTCTTCATCATCATCTTCATCTTCATCACCGTCATCTTCTATATCCTCAAAATCGTCACCCTGAACAGCCTCCCCGGTAAACCATGATACAGCATGGGGAATAATTTTGTCCCTAATGGTCGAGCTGCATGAACAGAACACAACACGTTCCAACTTAGCAAATAGAGAAACCACCTAGATAGGCGAACTAATAAGGTGGCTACTTAAGTATAGCCTAGTCCAATCGACTCACCCAATCTCATAGTCTCCCTCCATCAGATTCTGAAGCTCCTCGGCCTGTCAAGTCTCATATTAGCACTCCTAATAGCAGACAAAAACTAATCTAAAAATCTATTGAAGAAGTTAAAGCAGCACACTTACTGCCTCGTCATCAATATCTTCTTCATCCTCGGGTACCTGCGGGGGATTGAAAAAGTTGAAGAAACTTTCACAATTTTCAGTCTTTGTGATAGGTTTTGAATTCTTGGACCCCTTTTTAGGTTTCTTCTTCAGGATCTTTTGAGTTAAACATTTTCCTGGAAGCCAATCAATCTCCGTCCTACAAAATCACAAAACACGTAAGCAACGGACCTAGGAGCTGCAAATCCAGATCAAAATGATAAAAGCCAGCAGCTTACCCAATTGCCTTCTCCAAAATTGGTTCATCCTCATCAATCATATGATATGTCTTGGTAAGAACTGTGTTTTTAAAATAAGGATTTGACTCAAAGAAGAACTCAAGCTTAAATCCTTTTGGTTCGTCGATCCTAGTCCATTTGATATCTTTGAGATACTTCAGAGCTCCTTCATCACGCTCAGTAATCTGGAGCCCAAAACATTCATAGTCTTAAGTTATAATCCTCACATAAATGTGCAAAAAATAAATCTAGAAAGTTGAATGCAAGTTCACCTCATCCGAAAGAACTTCATTGGTCTTCAATGCAGTAAGCCAGAAGTTAGGTACACCTTTCTCTGTACAAGCATAGATAATCAGAGTTCCATTCAATTAGCAAAACGATTAGTTGCTTCCACTTGACAAATCATTTTAAGGGGAAAAGTAAAAAGTGAGCCAGAAAATCGGCTGCTAGCCTACTACCTTCTGCCACATTTTCCTCTCCTTGGTCAGGTTTGGCTTCATTTACGACTCCTTCAACTTCAACCACGCCATTCACAATTTCATATCTCTGTAGATGAAGGTGACATGAAAACAATTAAGCTAGTACGACACATACAAAAGTCGACAATCCCTAAGCACTGCACTCTGGAACGTGGAAAATAAAAATATAAACTGATGGCAATCATCATATAGTCATCACCTTTGTATAAAGTGGTTCATAGAGCTTTTGATATTTGGCTTCAAGAGCAGCCCGCTCTTCAAAAAATTTGGACTCGAGCTCGTCGTGTTGTCCCTATACGAGAAGAAGAATCAGAAATTGTTTATTAAAGATCTACATGCACAAAAAACCAACTATCACAAGAACTAGATGTCAACAGACCAAGTGACCATATGCTGAAAGTAAACAAATGCTTTATTGACGATCAAAGAAATGTAAGAAACTCTGACTACCACATCATCACTATTAACGATCCAACAATCATCTAAGTATGTAACTAAAACGGAAGCACTCTACTGCCAGTCCGCATAATACAGTGATGGCATGGTTTGTGACTTCTGCTTGAAAATTGACCAAGTTCACATGAAAAATAAGCCTACCATAACTCGAAGGCTCCACCCAGATAAAGCAATCTATACAACACGACTGCATAAATGAAACTCTCATGTAGTGTAAACCTCAGTTGTTCCAAATCAGGCACTCAACAGCAAGTGTTAGATGTGGCATGGTGTGGGAATGACGCAACTATTTTGTGAAAGTTTCAAAACAGCAATGTCTCATAGTGTCGTTTTGGTTTAAATGTTAGAATATAGTAATAAATAATAACTAACATATATCCTACAGCCCCCTACAGCAAACGTAACCTTTTCTGACTTAAGAATGGAGCAAACATAATGAAAGTAAACGCATCTGCCTTTCTAGTTCTAGCTCATTATACACATTCACATTAGTAATCAAAAACTATATGAAGGGATTACACGGCTAAAATCTTGCAGATTCTAACTTCTCCACTTTCTGCTCGAATAATAGAACAGTGACAATAGAAATAACACTTGTAATAGCCATTAGAGGACACGGCAACATTTCTCTAAAGGAAACAATCGTGGAGCATTGACACAGACATGTGAGGAAGAGAAGGCATGTCCGTCTCAGAAATGCATAGCTGACAAGAGTGCTGCAGAAAGCCAAGTATAACCATAACTCATGTTGAGATCAGTTTATAAATCAGCTGGCAAGTTCTACCTAAAGGCCCTTACAAGGTGATAACTAAGGTGTACTACAAAATCATGGTGGATATAATATTTTATAATACCACTTCAATACGAGATAATCCTAGTGGAGTCAAAAACTCGCTATTTTGAGAATTTGGGTTGGAAACACTATGGGGAAACAAAATTTCAAAAACTGTTTGCTTCTGAAGTAAGAGTCCATCAATGTGATTCCCCATTCATTTTACTGCCAGGGCAGAAATCGGCTCCTATGTTTATCTCGGATTTACACTTCATTTCTTTTTCCTATTGCAGTTGATCATCTCAATCTTTTCATATAAAAACATAACAGAATTCTATGAGCGAATAGTCGAATACACCATGGCATTCAAGCCACCAGCAAATTCCTAAAAGCAATTCACGAATACTAACCCCTTAACGACCATCTTTACAGGATTTTTATATCATCAAATTAGCAAATGAAATTGACATCTCTGATACACAATACAAAAACACATACCAACAGATCCCAATGTTGCCATCATATAGTCAGCACATTTCAAAACAATTAATTGCCAAAGAATTTTCACTTCAAAATCCGATATAGAATACTTCAAACACGGCCCGAGTATTAGTTCCCAACAGTTTCTAACAAATGAGTAATAACTGGGGAACCCAACCTAATACCTTACTAAATACTCCCTCTATCTCGGTCATTTGTTGTCCTTTTCCATTTTGGGTGTCTCAGTCATTTGTTGTCCTTTCTATTTTAAGAATGAATTTGATGAGTAATTTGATTATTCACACTCAATTTATTCCACTTGCCATTTAGTCATTCGGCCCCTCCCCTTTTCTTGGTCTTTGTGCCAAAACCAAAGGACAACAAATGAATCAGATCATTTTCAACTAAACCCAACCTCTGGAATGCAATATTCATAACACCAAAACACGAAAAATTCCATAACATGTGCAACCATTCGAAAAACCGATAGAAAACAAATTAAAATTGGAAAAGAAGTAAAACCTGAATTTGCTGAAGTGCCTCAACACGCTTCCTCACATTCGGCGTCAACGATTCGAGTACATCCGAATGTTCTCCTGCTAGATGCTGCAGTTTATTCTGCAAAACAAAAAATAAAAATAAAACAAAATCAATACATCAAAAATAACAACATTACTCTAGTCCCTAGTGCCTCAAGATAGCACACAAATTGCGGGAAACGGGGGTCGGGTGTACTCAGTCCTAATCATATGTTTACTTTTTATTAAAATACTCGTCACAAACAATAAAAAAGGTAAACAAATAAACGAGACAGAGAAGATAGCATAAACACGGAAAAATAAATAGAAATGCTAACCTTAAGTGCGTTTACTAATCCAGCCCTATCTTCTGCACTCAAAGCTGCATATAAAGAAGTTCAAAATAAAATTAAAACACCAATTCTTGTTTAAGATCGTCTTAACCATCACACCCGATTAAAATAGAGGTAGAAATAAAAGAAGACGGTCTTTAGCAAAATCAACTGAAATTAAAAAGAGTAAGAAAGGTGAAAGGGGGAAAGGGAAGAGAGGGGTAAAATGTTAAAAATACCGGCGGCGGCTGCGGGGAGATTGACGGCGAGATCAGACATGTCTAATTGATCTTTTTTGTTGCTGTTGTTGTCGCTCATTGTGTTGGTTTTTTATAAGGATGATGAATATTGATGATGATGTTGAGAGAAATGTGTATTTGTGTTCAGTGTATCGGCGGTTTGGTTGTTTATTTTTTTGTTTGTTTTAACCTAATAAACTCGGATGCGCCTACTTGCCTCCTAGAGTGTGTATAAATAATGCACACGGTCGGAAACATCCCCACTTTCTAGAGTTGGTAAACGGGTGAGTCGGATCGATTTAGTCAGGTCAATTCAGGTTTATCACATTTTCGAGTTAGTCGGGGGTTATAGGTTTGTTTTGGGTTTGTTGATAGGGTCTGTTTCGAGTCAAGTGGGTCGGGTCATTTCGGGTCAATGATTAAGAGAAAAAAAAAAGATATTTCAAGTCTTTTTTTGGTCAATTAGAGTTATGTTTTGTCAAGTCATTTTCGGATTGGGTGGTTTCAGATCGGGTAATTTCGGGTCGGCTCTGTAACGGGTCAAGAAAGCTCGAGTCGTTTTCTGGTCGGGTCGGGTCAATTCGGCTTTCGAGGCACATTCGAGTGCTGTAGTTCGGGTTAAATTTGGATCAGCCTTTTCGGGTCAGCTCAATCGGGTCGAGTTGATTTTGCCAGGTCTACTGGCCCTTTCCATTATTTTTTGATCTGAAAATTCACGTGTTATCCGTAGTTCGTGATCAGGAGTTTGGAAAATGGTTTTCTTATTCCAAACTGAAGATCTTGTAAATGATTTAAATGAAAGAATAAAATGTCGTGATTTAGCCCGCAAGGGTGGAATTTAGTGATTAAAACTTGAGTGAAACTCTCAAGGGTCTAAGGTTCAAGTCTCGCCATGAACAATCTTTTAGACTTCAAGCCTATCGGCCCCTTAAAAAGGTGATTGTGCACAATTAAAGGTATAGACTGCGAATTCCCTCGTTACCCCAAAAAAAGTTGTGATTTAAACAACATAAGAGTTTTAGGCAAGATTCAAGATTGATTGAATGTAGAGGACACTCAAATTCGAATAGTATGACGTTCTATTTTAGAGCGAAGAGTAGATTTAAAGCTAAAATGGTATTGTAAGCTTACGAGTGAATCTTAATATTTTTTTCGATGTTGTTTGGAACACCTATATTCTTTGTGAATCTTATAGGAGTAATACGACATCAGGGAAAGTGCAGGTGAGGCGGAATGTTGAAACTGCCGACCTAGAGGCGCTTGCAATGGGGTTTGTGATGGCGAGGCAACTAGGAGTCTAAGAATGAATTGTGTCGTCTTGGAATCGAATTCATGTACCATCATTTGAGTGTCGAAGAATGCGACAATGTGTATTTTCCAACAACTAACAGTATAGGAGGTTAGTTTACGAGTTTTTTTTTTTTTTTTTGGGTACGATTAGTTTACGATTTTTCAAGGTGTATCTCGTGACCCGATATTAGCCTTATTAAGAGAAAATAAAAGAAAAGCTTATTCAAACCCTCAATTTCAAATTATTATCGTTTTCAATTTCTTATGTTAGGCCATTTCCTAAATGTAACTAATCGCGAGACCATAATAAATAATAATAATAAAAAAAAAACAAATTAAAATTTTGGGGTGGATCTGTGAAAAACGGTAGTGCCTCATTTTGAAATTATAACTAAAACATAGGCTACATAGCATATATTCAAAGTCGAAGGCGCAGCAACCCCTAAAACGCTCAGCCGACCCATTGCCCCGATTAAGCACCACTATTGAACCAGTTTCCGTCCTTCAAAGTAAGGTGAACCATTTCTAATGTCATCCTAATTCAGAGATGATTACGTATTCGGAAGTCTGAAACTGAAAGCAATCAAAGAATCAAAATTGAGAGATTCACCCTTTGCTTCACCTCTCCTCTAAGAACCAAATTTAACTTACCGTCTTTCGTCTTTGGTATCAATAAAGACAACATGAGTACATGACGTTGCCCATACTTAATCACCACAGTAACCTGCCATACTGCCATGGGTTAAGACGTCAAGTGACAACGAGATCTGCAACAAAACAATGACGTTGCCCATAAACTCGTGAATACAGTTGACATAATAAAAACAAAGCACCAGAAGTAGAACGTACTTCACTAATGTGTGCATGCAGCAGGCAAATGATAGACAAAAAGCTTCAAGAACACTTGTAGATTCCTTAATAAGCTTAATACTCCACACTGTTAAAATAAAAAAACATGGAAACAGAGTCGAAAGATGTGTATCATAACATTCATCGGCCAACATCATAGGAGATGCAAAAAGGCAAGACATGTAAATATGGAACAGTAGCTAGTAAGACAACACAACGTCTCACCATGTCTTTCTGATTGTCCTCGGTCCCATGTTGAAGTACTTATAGTCCAAATCCCGGAAATCCCAGTATCAGGAGCAAGGGTCACACTCACAGCCCTATTGAGCCAGTTCCTTGCCTTGTCTACTTTCATGCCCTGCCAAAAGAGCCTGCACACAGCTGTAAAAACAGTGGGTCTTGGATGCATTTTGTATTGGTGCAGGACCATTTCGATGTGAGCCGCCCATAAGATGCTGCTGTTAGGACATTTTTGGAGTGCCTTGGCCATTAAATTACCAGCAAAAGCCATAATTCAGGATTTTGGGGGGATTCTTTTTTCAACCTGAAGTGAGATCGGGACAAAAGAAAAGCGAAGCAGATAAAAAACGATAAGTTGGAGGGAGTAATGTCACTAAAGATTATAGTTACTCTTGATTAAGTCCCCATCCATCAAATGCAAAGCTAATACTTCAATCTCCCGCGGCAAAGGTGCAGAGTATGCAAGCAAAAATATCGTTTTTTCCCCTACCCCATTACTGTTAGTAAAACAAAAAATGAAACCATTTTTAATAGGCGGGTAGCATTTCATTGCAAGAGAATATCTGTCAGGACTCAGGATTCGTGACCAGCTTATTGAACAAAAAAAAAAAAAAAGTCATGCTAGGATGCCAACAAGAACATTACTCACTGATATTTGCAGGCGGCCCCACGAAGAATGAAGCATACAGAGACGTTCAACTATGAAGAATAAAGCACAATACCTTTGCAGCAACGATTTTGGCAGAATAAATCGTCTCATCCATAAGGAGTCCCTTCAAACAAACATCCATCAGAAATCATGTTCTATAATTAAATGTCGATTGTTATAAAAATCAAAAAGCCCTTTTGGATTATTATTATTAGTATATATTATTCTCCTTTTACCTTTTACTTATGGTGACATTAGTAAAGCGTCAGTGTCGTGTCTGACATTGTCGGCACAAGACGCATGTCGGACACAGATACACTGGTTAAGTGAAGTGTCGGAGTAACATATTTATTACAGTGCTCAAAAAATTGAAAAACTATGATCTATGAAAAGATTTCACAGCTAAATTTTTTTGCAACTGTATTATCAACAAAAATCACAGGAGATGCAAACAGGCAGGACATAAAACTAAAACTAAAACTGCTGCAAATCAGAAAACATGACCTAGTGATTATTATTCCCAGCCGTGTTTTCTTCCTTTCCGAGAACGATCACGACCTTCTTCAAAATTGCTTCAATTGGCAGATGAGCATTCTCCACCGCTTTTGAAACCGCTTGCCACTTCTCCCCATGCTTTGGCTCAGCAACAACACAACGCCTCAACACGTCTTTTTGGTTGTCCTCAGTCCCATGTTGAAGTTCAAATTTGTAGTACAAAGCCCAGAAATCCCCGATATCAGGAGCAAGGGTCACAGCCGTATTGAGCTTTTTCCTTGCCTCGTCTTCTTTCCTGTGCTGCCAAAGGAGTCTGCCAACAGCTGCAAAAACATATGGATCTTGGTCACAATTTTTTATTGCATCATTGCTCTTCCTTATACGTTGATGGGCAGGTACCATTTCGATGTGAGCTGCCCATAAGATTCCGCTGCTAGGACATTCTTGGAGTGCCTTGGCCATTAAATTATCGGCTGCCTTGGTCTGACCATGCCTAAGTTCAGCTCTAATAGCAGCAAGCCATAATTCGGGATTTTGGGGATTCTTTATTCGACCCGAGGTGAGAACTGCTCGAGCTTTATTTAACCCAGTAATCTTCTCTTCAAGGTTTGCAAGAGAGAGCCAGAGAGTGATGCAACGAGGACACTTTTTAAGACCCGATTCATAAGCTTCTTTGGCCTTTGCTTGTTGACCAAGTCTCTCCTGGAGCTGTCCGAGCATTAACCATAGCTTGAAGAATTTTGGGAAACGGTGGAGAGCCTCATCAAGCAGCCTCCTCTCTTCGGAAGTGTTACCAAGTTCTCTCTCGACAATGACAGACTTCATCCAGACCCTTTCAGTTCCTCCTATTTCTCGAGCGTTAGCAAGTAGCATCCTTGCTCTTTCAGGCTCATGGTTTTCAAATTCCAGCTTAAAAGCAGCAAGCCAAATCTCTTCAGAAGGAATAGCATCATAAGCTTCTTTAAGAATGGCCCGAGCAGATGGCACGTCACCAGCAAGCCACTTTTCTTTCGCACCCATAAGCCATAGAACTTCGGCCTGGGGCAGATATGTAACTGCTCTTCGAAATAAGGCATCAAAAGATTCCATAGTTCCATGACTTTTCTCAAGTTGCGCCGCTTCAAACCATATACTCTCGTCTGTTAGGAAGACAGAAAGAGCATGAGCATAAATAGCCCTTGCAGTTTCGACCGATCCTCTCTTCAAGCACTCTTCGGCATCAGCAACCCATGTAATATTCCTATCCTCCTCCTCCACCCCAATACCAACCGTGTACTTAATGATAGCTTGACATGTGACAACAGACCCAGCAAGCTCCGAAGCTTCTGCTTCTCTCATCCAGACTTCCCTATCTATAACAACGCCTTCTCCTTCCAAGGATTGAATAGCATTGGCTATGAGCTTCTCCACCACTACAGTGTTCCCATTAGCTTCTTCCAGTTTCGCAGCAGTAATCCAAATAGCAGGTTCCTTAGGGAGCTTCGTCCTAGCCCTGCGAAGCACTCTCTTGGCCATATCATATGTTTCTAGCCTTGCAAGGGCAAGCCACAGCTCCACGTGCAGGGGACAGCATTCAACTGCCCTTTGAAGTAACAATTTGGCATCCTCTTCATTCGCAAGCTCGACAACAGCCTTCCATAGCCTCACCGATTCAGGATTATGTTCAAGTCCCTTCCTAATAACTTTGCTCTTATTTACATCATCACGCTCTAGGTTAGCAGCCTCCAGCCACAGTTTTACAGAACTAGGGATGGCTTTTACTCCCCTAAATATAACAGCTTTTGCTTCGTCAGGATTAGCCAAACGGCAGGCCTCCACCCAAACATCCTCACTCTTGGGACATTCCTCACAGCCTCTCTGGATTAATGAGCGAGCAACATTAAGCTTGCCCGCAACCTCTTCCAGTCTAGCAGCAGCAATCCAACCAGGCCCATGGCGAGGATTTGTTTGTCTAACAGACTTTAGCAGCAATCTAGCCTTGTTAATATCTGAAATCTCGGCATCACACGTGATCTTCATACTGTTAAGATCAGTTAAATAACCTGTGGGATCAACAACAGTCTGCCCTGATACCGAATCTGAAGACCTATCAAGCTTCAGTCTCAAAACCGTACCCCTAACCTTACCAAGGGTAGTCAACTCAGTAACAGGGATTTGTGACCAAGGAGTCTCACTCCCACCAAGCCCCCTACTCTTCGGATCAACAGCCAAAACATGCTCTTTTTCCTGCACGGCCTTTTGCAAAACGTTATCTGGCACAGGCACTAAACTTTCAAACCTCCTCTTCTTATTCTTAAATGAATAATCCCCAACCGCTGGAATACTATCCCACTCATCATACGATATCGTATGCAACTCCCTCTTCAAATCAGCAAACTGCTCCGTAATCTTTGGAGTCGACTTCCTATGATTCTCAATCTCCTCCTTCACCCGAGCCTCCTTCGAACCCTTCCTCCGCAAAGCCATCTGATCATCAACCCACTCATACACCGCTTCTGCCTCCTTATCTTCCTCGTCATAGTTAGCCGAAACTAACAACCCAACATCATTCCCCTCAAACTCATCAAATTTTTGGTTCTCATCATACCCTTTCTCCTCCCCTCCATCTCCACCAATTATAGTAGCAGACCGGTCCGGCAAGTCCAAAGTCGACCTCGCCGGACCGATATCCGACCGAGTCGTAAACCCTGTGGCACCACGGCCCAACCCAGCCACATAATTAGCCGGCGGTTTCGAATTCAAGAACTTTAACCTAGTATTCTTAGATTGTACAGGAGGCTGCATACCACCACCACAAATCGAATTAGGGTTTATGTTCAATGCTAGAGTTTTCCGATCGAAAGTTGTAATATAAACCATATTTTCCACAGAAAAAAAATTGCTAAAAAAACTCAAATTGAATATAAAAAATTAGGGTTTGATATGAAATTGGTAAAGTGAAAGTAGATTGTGGAGAAAATACCTGAATGAATGATTGAATGGATTGGAGATAGCAATTCCCCCAAATTGTTGTAGCAGATTGATTAAAGTTTTATCTGATTATGCAATTGTTATATCGCTTACGAGAGTTTATATATAAACTTTTAAATACGGGTTTGTAAAACGGGTTTAGGAAACTCTTTTAAGAGATTATTTTTTGACAGAAACATGAATCTTTATAAATTATGGAAACTCTAACAGATTTAGGAAAGTTTGAGAGACCCGTTTCTTAAAGAAATTTGAAAAAAAACAATTAAACGCCGAAGTTATTCATAAGGTGTGGTGGTTTACGGAGTAGTCCTTCCTTCCGTCTCGATCATTTGTTATCCTTTTATTTTGGCATAAAAAGACCAAGGAAAAAAAAAATGATCAATTACTAAATGGTATGTGGATCAAATTGAGTGTGAATGACTAAATTGTTCATCAAATCCATTCATAAAATGGAAAAAGGACAACAAATAACCGGGATAGAGGGTGTATATGTTAATCTGAAACGGGAATGATTAAAATAGAGATGTAGATCCTGGGTTCCATTAACCTTATGTTCAATTTTTTTTTGCATAAACTTATTTGTCTTCTCCTAATTTTCTAATTTGTTTGATTTTTTAAAAACTTACTTAATTTAAATGTATCTAAAGAAAAGAAGTGGCATCAATATACTTGGGTTTGCATTTTATTGTCACCTTAAATTATCATAGGAGCGTTTTACAAAACTTATCGTATTTTTTTTTTTATTTTTTTTTT
>LHUT01003952.1:2586-14919 GCA_001412135.1 Silene latifolia subsp. alba
CTAGAGCATACAACTGGGTACAACTAGTTGTAGGATCTATTAACTGCCAAGAACCTAAGATTGAGAATGAAACAAATAATCCGAATAGAATTTGCTAGACATGGAGCTCATAAGATAAAGACGTAAGCGCACAGAAAGTAAAAGAAAAACTTCCAACTGACTTCAAATTATAGTTTTCAGTGGGAGCTAGCTTCAGATGTTTGCGGTTTATACCTCATTAAGAGTATCGTGAAACACATTATGAGAAAAATATTCCCTCCATTTCATCCACTTAGTCCCATTTGACTCTTTTTAGAGAGTTCGGTACCTTTAATTGTTAATCAGCAATCTGAGTCAACTAGGCAATATTTAAAATCTCTCTCGCAAGTCGCAACATATTGAATCATTGATGCTTAAGAAACTTAATATAGACCAGCTGAAGTCATTTGATAAACTCCTACAGAGACTCTCTTAAACAACTAATAGCATCTAAGATTCTAAATTCAACCTTCAAACATTAATATATATGACAATGACAATAATGTATCACGTCAGAAACTACTTTGACTTGTACCCATTCAGATCACAAGCTGAATCTAGCCGAGAACCATATGACATAAAGCAGTAAAAAGGTTAAACGACTTCAAAGTCCCCTAAAATCACACAAGATACCAAGATTTAGTCCTTTTTATACATTTTCCAAAGCTAAATCCAACAAAAAAAAAAACCGATTCAATAAGTATATTAACACATCTCGCTATCAACATTGAGTATTGGCATATGACCACGACAGAGGTATTACCCAAGGTCTCGTGTTTGAATCAATATCCTACTTGTACCAAATTGACCGTATTCTTACACACATTACAATTCTTTGCATTCCTACCTTTGTTTGGGATTTGGAGAGATAGGTAGTGGAACAAATTCACTTTTTTGGTTAACAAGATGGGGAATGGAGGATCCATGTTTCTTCTTACAAGCCAGATAAAATCCCTCCAACATGGAAAGATTTGGAACGAAACTCTCTTGTTCCGTTCCCCTCTCCTCTTTTTGTAACCAAACAAAGGGTTACAACTTACAATGACCACGTTATTGGTCTAAAGAGCCATTTTTGCTAATACTCGGCATATATCAAGTATGAACTCAGTTGTATGCTAGATACAGGGTACACGAGAGGGGTTTTCACTTTTCATTGAATTTTATAGTATTTGAAAGTGGGAACAGACGGTACTCAGGAATATCTCACTCGTAAGTCGTACCTACCTAGTACTTACCATACCGGAACGCTCGTGCTTTAAATATTAGCGACTACATCTATGTAATGACTCAAAAACAGGATTATGGATGACTATCGTCTTGTCTTTTCAGTTGTCATGACTTTAGCTAAACGTGGTTGACAAAATCATTCAGATTGGGTTTGGACCCATCAGTTCGATGGTCTTATGCACTCTGATTCAGGTTGGAAAATTTAGATTACTCGATACTCGCTATCGTGTCAATTCGGGATAGGCAGCTTCAACGGTACTCCGTATGGTTCTAGGCAGAATTAAAAGAATTGGGTCATTGAGCAGTCGAGTCACTCGAGTGTGATTCCTATGGTTTTCTCTAATTGTAATTATCTTGTCAAAATTTACTTAATTTAACTAAGCATGCAACAAACAACAACAAAGGGGTGGTGCCACACAGTTGGCTAGCGCGTAAATCTTATAGCTATCTGAGTAATCCTGAGGTCGAGAGTTCGAGCCTCTCTCACCCCATTCCTTTTTTATTAAGTATGATAGGTTCGCTTTGGTTTACGAGACAATTACCAAGGTTTGAGGCAATTTCCGTCCATTGTTACTTACACTAACATAGATGTTACTCCGTAGTTTATAGCTAACAACATGAAGCTCAATTTTGCCTTATTAGAGAACTAAAATGTGAATAACTCTTCTTTGTGCCCACGAAAACGTAATCATTCCACCAATTAACAGCAAATGGCTAATTTTGTCATAGCCGACCCCAAATCATTTCGATAATACGGCTCAAATTTTGTTGTTGGCTAATCTATCCTTTTCAAATTCCATTTCCATTTCGAGGAACACTCACTAATAAAACCATACTTCATACAATATAACTTAACAATGCAACAAACATACAATCATCATTCATGAAAATCATAATCATACCAATTTTCGACGGCGCCATACTTGACGATGACTTCCACCATCTTTTCTGGACTTGGAATTACCCTAAATTAATATCATAAACCCAAATCAATTTCACAATTTAAATTAAATTTTAAAAAAAAATAGAAATTCAGCTAAAAAAGAGAAGAAAAAGACTAATTTCACATACCTGAGAAACTATAAAGAAGCTCAAACACCTTGAATTTGATTGCCCAACTTGAAATTTCTACACAAAAAAAAAAGAACATAATTAATTAGTACATGGAATTAAAGGTTGGAAAATCAGTAAATTGAAGTTGTAAATTGATGATATAATTGAATAATTGAGAGAGAGATTAGTTATACTGGAGAAGAGGAGAGGTGTAACAATGGAGAGAAGGGAAGAGAAGAAAGGGAGAGTGACATGATAATGGTGGATTGGATTAGGGTTTCAGGATTTGTTGCTCATCACTTCTCACTTCACACTTGCTCAGTTGCTTGTGTAGTTGTGTTCATACATTATAGGGATAAGACGGTTTTACACAAAAATTACTTTGAATTAGAGGCGGATAAAAGTGCGGACTAATCGGACTCAACTTGGCTCATGCGCCCGGATATACATGACTCAACTTGGACCTTGATCAAGACCCATCTTTCACCCATTTTAGCTTGCCTCTATCTTACCCCACCGAAATTTAAAAGAAAACTATTTTAATTAACTACTAAGACCAATAAATATGTGACACATAATATGTGACCAATAAATATGTGAAGAAAGGATGAAGTGGGTGGAAATTGACACAAATTCTTGTTTGTGACGGCACATATCCGTCATTTTTGAGTGACGGATATCGTTTTACCTCATAAAGTACCCACTTTTTCTCTCTTCGCACCACTATTTATGTGGTCCCCTTTCTCCACTAAACCATTTTATCTCACAAAATATCCGCCACAAATGGTAACCCGTCACAAGGGAGACCAATTGGGAAATTGAAAGAGGACCCAAAAGCATGGAAGGTAAGTGGATTATTAGTACATCAACTTGTATAGTTTTTTAGCATTAAGATAAAGTTCTGGAATTTTAATTTAAAATTTTTGAGTTTTATTATAAAGTTTTTGAGTTAATTTACTTAAATATTAATCTTAAAAAGTTACATTGTAACTCAAAAAAATTACATATAAGCTCAGAAAAATTTGATTTTTGACGCCATAAAACTAAAATGTAATTTACAAACTCTATAGAACTAAAAAATACACAAAAACTCATTAAGTACGAGGTAGTACATCTTATGTACAATATTTTTTCTCAAGGTGAACCCGAGTTTAATTTTTTTAATATTCCCTTGTGTTTAGCCTAATATTCCCATTTTTTTCAATATATGTGAGGAGTATTATAATAAACGGGAAACATTAAGCTAAATAGGAGGAGTACTTCTTTTCCTTTCACCCTCTTTCTAAAGTTAATCCCCCACTCCCGATAAACATAGTCTCACGCTCTCACATGTGCTACTTTCGGCAGTGTGGTCAGATCAGGACCGATTCGCACTAGCATGATTCATTCTTTAGATATACTCAAAACCAACTTAGAATAACTTAAAGGTGTCCATAAAATAAATGTGATGTGTAGACCATGTTTTTTTTTTTTTAAAACTTGAGTTAAATGTCATTTTATCTACCAAAATGTAAGGAAATCATCTGAATAATTAGTCAAATATTTTTCTAAAAAAACTATATTAGGTAGTACTTCGGTATGTAAAAGAATGTATATAATAGGTAGTAAATATAAGTACCAATTTTTCTTACAATTATGGGAAACTATTTTTGAAATGCGACCTTGTATTTTTTTTCCTTATTTGTTCGCTATGACGACTTTGCTAAATAGCGCGTCAACGTCTTTATATTGTTCAGTGATAGATTGTGTGATCCTTAAATTTATTAAAATTGAACATTCTACATTGTTAAATTGATAATTTTAAGTACTTTTAAGTCATTGCTTTTCTAAATTACCACTTAGTAAAGAATATATCGGTATTCTAATACATATTTATTGCAACAATGGTCATGCTCAATTGCTCATTACTAAAAGGTTTTAACCTCTAAGGGCTCTAACTAATAGTGCTCTCCTCTCCGGCTCTCCTACAAATTTTACTTGAATTCTAATAAAGTTTCTCATTAAATAACCGAAAGTTGTCATTAAAGGAACCTTGTAATCATTCAAAATCAAATCGTTGTTTTTTTTTAAAATTATTTAGTTAACATAAATTAATTAAGGGTAATGATAAATACAATCCAGTGAGTTGTATTTAAGCAACCAAAAATAGAAATAAATACTTAATACATGCATTAATTTCATTAAATTATGTGTAATTTATTCCCTAACTTCTAAACTAATACCAAATTTGGAAGGCTATTAAATGCTTAAATACAACCCAATGAGTTGTATTTATCATTTCCCATTAATTAATTGATCTATCTCATGAACAACAAAGATTTTCCCCTCAATTTACGCCGTCATTTTTTTCTCGATCATCAATCACTCAAATAGATTCAAGGAGATGATTACTTCCCGTATCTCTTAAATCTTAATCATATTCAAAATCTCGTATCTAAAAGAGGACGAATCTATTAATAAGTTACTCCACATCACCACCACATGTTACAACACACATTACACATTCATTTGATTCACCACCAAGAACAGTAGATTTGAACCAGTCCCCCTGCAACAAAACGTGACACCCACACACACAGTCACACAGTCACACATGACAATACTTATCAGTTATCACACTTTCACCCCTTCAACTTTGTGTTTAGATTCTTCTGCCCAAATATATAGACTTTGTCCAGATTTAAAGGATCACTACTCTTCTCACTCTCTCTCTAACTTACCCTTTATCTCTCTACAATCCTACATTTCTAGGGTTTCTGTTCTTCAACAATCTAAATCCCCCATTTTCAGACATTTTCAGACACCAAAAGTTGCAGTAAAACTGTAAAGATTCAAACTTTACCAGTTTTTACCAGTTTCAGCAGCTCAGGAAGGTTTAAATCTCTCTAATGGAGTTCTGATGATGATTTGTTCACTTTTTTATGGTATATGATCCTTACCCATATAGCATTTCTGGGATCTGATTGTTACAGGACAAAACTTTGTTATTGGACTTTTTTGCTTCATATTTGTACTTGGTTTCGGACAAAACGAAAGAAATTTGAGGTGGGTAAGTAAGTGAGTTTATCATCCATGGACAGGTCAAGATCTAAGAGAAGTTATTACTATGATGATCATCACCATGACCATGATTATGACCCTGAACCTTATTCAAGGACTAGACCTAGGTACAACAGTTATAACTCTAGTCATCATGCTCAGAATCATTATTCTAGTAGTCGACATCGCGGTGGCGGGTTTGGTGGTAGTGGTGGTGGTGTGAGGATGGGTGGAAAGATGGCTGATTCGTCGATAATGGTTACGACAAGTTATAGGATACTTTGCCATGATTTGAAGGTGGGTGGAGTGATTGGCAAAGGGGGTAGTATTATAAAGGCGATTAGACAGCATACCGGAGCTTATATCAATGTCCATGAGCTATTGGAAGGTGATGAGGAGAGAATTATTGAGATTTCGGATACTAGGAGGAGGGACCCTGATGGGAGAATGCCTGCATTTTCGCCTGCGCAAGAGGCATTGTATTTGATCCATGAGAAGATACTTGAGAGCGAAGCGTTTGGGGATGATGACGGTGGTTATGGCCGAGGTGGGAATAACAATGGGAGGGAAGTTAGTAGGTTGGTTGTGACTAAGACTCATATAGGTAGCTTGTTGGGGAAAGGAGGGAGGATTATTGAGCAAATGAGGATGGAAACCAAGACTCAAATTAGGATTCTACCTCGCGATCATAATGCACCTCGTTGTGTATCAATGGGGGAGGAGATTGTTCAGGTTAAATTTTAATGTTCCTATGACATATGATCAACTTATTTATGCTGTGTATTTTTAAATGCATTTGCACTGCCTCGGATAGTCGGATTTGAGCTTACTTGGACCGACAATTTATGATTACTTGGCTTGTTCTTTTTCCGAATGACTTCAAAGCAGGCCTTGACATTCCCTTGCATTTCTGTGATGTACTGAAAGCCTTTGCTTGATGCCAGTGGAAGTTGTTACTTGACAAAACCACATGTTGCTCATTGCGTCTCTGTCGTAGACTATTTCTCTAGCCAGTTTAATGTCTTGAGCATAATTTTTTATCTCATTTGGACCATGCCTTGGTTTGACTTGGAATCATTGGGTTTTAGACAATCTTACCTTATCTGACATTGCTTAGAGATTCTGGATGATTTGTTTCAACTCGGTTTTGTGCTGTTATAAATGTCAAGTGGACGATCTTCAGATTGCTAAGAATTACGTATGTCATAATACTAGCTCTAGATGATGTTAGAATCTTAGATGTTTCTATAGGAATTGTTTTCTAAGCGTAACACATGTAGTGTTTACATTTCACGTGGTTGGTAAAGGTGAAGTCGTAGAACCTTGTTACGTGTAGTGTTTGCGTATCATGTGGTTGGTCAGGAAAAAAATATTTGCTATGAGACTATTTCATTTGTGTATACGTTACTGAATCGTGTCCTGCTGAATATTGAACTAGCTTTTCTATCACAGATTGTTGGTGATATAGAGGCTGTGAAGGATGCCTTATCTGTCGTTGCATCACGCTTGAGAGAGAGTCAGCATCGTGACCGAAGTAATTTTCAAGGGCGGCATCACTCAGATGATCGTTATGAGGATGACGGTTATGAGGATGACTTTGGTCCATCTCGCAGAGATGGTTCTCCTTACCACTCGCGTTCTAATTCTTACCGTAACAGAAGCACCAGCTTTTCATCTCGATCTGGTGGTTATGTATATGAATCACAGACTGCCTCCCGTACTGCAAATGATCAAACCTCTTTTGGAGACCTTGTTTTTCGGATACTCTGTCCTAATGATAAGGTTGATAGTGTGGTAGGGTCGTCCAGTGGTATTCTGGATCTTCTTCAGAATGAAATTGGTGTTGATGTCAAAGTTTCTGATCCTGTTGATGGTTCCGAGGAACGTATAATCACTGTTTTTTCTGATGAGGTATCTCCTAGATAATGGTTGCTGTATTCTGGTCCAGTTTGTGTTGGGTTTATTAGGGTTAGGTCGTTTTGCCTTTTTCTTTTTCCTTCTCTTCTTCTTTTCTGTCATTTCCTGCTGATGTTTTGTTTTCTTGCTTCTTAATCTCACCTAGGGCCCTGAAGATGAACTATTTCCAGCTCAAGAAGCATTGCTGCATATTCAAACCTGCATTGTGGATCTGGTACCAGACAAGGATAGCAGTGTGACCACAAGGCTGCTAGTTGCCTCCCGGGATGCTAGATGCTTCGATGATGATGAATCGCTGTCTGAGATGAAGAAACTTACTGGTGCAGATATAGAAATCCTGCCCAGGGAAAATGTCCCTGCATTCATATCATCTAATGATGTGCTCGTCCAGGTGTGCATAAAATTCTTGTAGATGTAACTTGCATCCTTTAATGCTTTAGCAATGGCAGTTTTGATACCAAAGGGTCTTAACCTAGTTCACGAGTATCACGCTTCAACTACATTTGGCATGCAATTGCCATTGCTTTTCCTTTTATGGTACAGTACGCAATACACTTTAGTGTGCTAATCTTTCTCGTAAATGAGTATAGGTTCCCAAACTTGGAAAAACTTATTCCTTATGTAGCCAGGAAATGTTCCTAGCATTTGAATTTGTTTCCGATTAGATAACACGCGCTTATAGTAGGTTTCAGTTTATGTTTGTTCCCGTTTCTTTTTCACGTGTTCGTTATAAATGTTGGGGCTTTTTCTTAAGCATTAAGTACTGTCAAATACTCCGTATGTTAAATGATCTCATCATGCATTGTTAAAACATTGAACATACTTTTGATTTGGAATTTTATGTGAAAACTGAGGATATGCTTTAAACTTTTAAAGAAGGAAATTTTTCTCTTGCTCTACTACCGTTTCTTTTCTCAGCTGCTTGCTTGTCGTATCTGCAGATTGTAGGAGAGATAAAAGCAGCTCGTGAAGCTCTAGTAGAGGTGACTGCCAAACTAAGGAGTTACTTATACAAAGAGTTCTTGCAAAGGGATATGCTACCGCCGTCTAATTCCAGTCCACCTTATGTAAGAAATGGTCGCCATGGATCAGTTTCTGTAAAAGATCCCCCACCAACCAATGAATCATTGGCTAATGGATCTCCTGCATTGGTATCTAACGGCACACGCACAGACGCACCTGTGAGACCAAATAAGGTAACTACTAGTCTCTAACTGTGTGAGACTGCACTCTACTCAATCTGAGTGTCTTTATACGAATAAAACCATCAACTCAGCAAGTAAAAAACCTCCCAACGTTGTTATCCGTAAGTACATTGTGATGTGTTGACAGATTTCCAAAGGTATAAATGCGATATGTCTTGTTCCTCAATGTTTTTTAAGGTAAAAACTTTTTTTTAATAACGGTGGGAAGTTGGGAACCTGTGGCCGTTACCTCATGTTCGCATTTGGGTAAAACTAATTGCTCCCGGGAGGCTAAAATCTGATGAGTTATTATCTCATGCTTTTAACTAGAGCCGGCAAGTCTGACCCGACCCGACCCGAACCCGANAAACCCGACCCGACTGCCACCTCTACTTTTAACCCACATGCGCAAGGTAAAAACTAAAAACTATTGTGGTGTCCGGTAACATATAATTTTTTTAATTGAATAGAGCACGGAATTAGTATTTTCTAAAGTTAGTTAAAAGATTATGTATTTATAAGTCTGATATGAGCCTGGGAATAAATTGCATAGTTTGAGTGTGGGAACTCTTCAGTGTGACTGTCTTGAGTCTTGAAAATAAAAATGAGTACAAAGCTGATGCGGCAGAGTCGAGAGTGAACTATGTTTATGTTTATGGAATAAAGATAGTTCTTGGGGATTTTCACCTCCAATAAGCCCTGTTTTCTCTTTTTTCACTTTTTAAAATTTCTGGATGCGGTAAATCTACGGATGATCGCAACTTGCAGGACTTTGGTATTCATGCACTCTACTTTACACCTTCAAAAGGTTTTCAATCATGCCTTTCTATGCGTTCAAGTGTATTTTGTCTGTCTTCTTCTTCTTTTTTTTTTTTTTTCATTTTATCTAATCTACAAATGCTAACAATATGAGATTTAGAATAGGGATTAAAGTGTGAAACCAACTGTGTTTTCCATTTCATAATGCCATAATCATGAAGCTTCAACTATTTTTCTTTTTGATCCATGTGTAAATCTTTCCTTGCAGGATGCTGGACTGTCAAGTGAAACTTCAAAGCAGAATGGAAATGACCGCCGTGAAGAAAGTGCCAGCAGTCGTCGTGAAGATACTGCATCTAGTTTGAACAGGTCTTAATCTCCCTTTATTTCAATACTACAATTGAGTTTGGAAGCAATCATGTTTTTCAATACTTCATAGCTAATTGAGAAGCAGGATAGATTTCCCGGTTAATGTTAACCATGCATTTTACGTCTGTTTCTACAATTCCAGGATCCAACTACCAATGGTCACAAGAAGCACTCTGGAAGTTGTCATACCAGAATATGCAATTTCAAGGCTTGTGGCAAAGTCCAAAATCAAGCTCGCTCAAATTAGTGAGGTAATATAAAATTCTATAGTTTTCGTTTATTGAGTGATTTTATTTACGACAGAGGTAAAGGAACCTCTGAAAAGCTATACTAAAAGATTGACAAAAAAAAGCATGAAAAAATATTTCCTGTAGTTATTTTATTCCTTGTTTTTGACTTCCTGTAATGTTTTTCACTGGTGTGTAAAACTATTTTGCCATCATCTCTGAGCAGCTATCAGGAGCTAAGGTTACATTGATCGACGATGAACCCAACTCTTCTGAAAAATTTCTTAGAATATCGGGCACTCCAGAACAGGCAGAAAGAGCTCAGAGTTTACTTCAGGGTTTCTTCTTGAGCAGTAAGTTCCTCCTTTAACTAGCTAACAAATGGGTCATTCGGGCTGGGTCATTACTAGTTTGGGTTCAGACCGTTATGGGGTCAGTGACTACTGGACGGCTCAATCCCATCATTTTTTTGGTGGTTGTTAATAAGGTTTTTCAAATTAGTCATTTTGATTTGGTTATTCAGTTGTGTCAGTTTTGCCATATTATACATCCTGCCCACCGTTTTTTACGTCTTTGGTTTCATGTGAGGGAATTTCCGTTTTACTAATTGGTGATTGTACTTTGACAGTTCAAGATGGCCCTTAAGCTGAGGCAGAGGAAAGTGACAAGAGCAGTGAATCAAGGAGCTAGCTAACGCGGAGCTCCAATTTTCTCAAGGCATGTGAAACTGTGTAAGTGATGAGTTTACCTTTACCAGGGAGCTAGCTAAAGCGGGCTCCATGTTGTTTTTCAGACTTTTCTTTGTTAGATGTATTATAGGCTTCAGCCGGCTGAGCATTCTCCACATATGACAGGTTTGACTGTATCTGTGTTTGAATGCTCTCAGAATTATCAATTTTTTACTCTGCCTGTTGTATTAGTATGCTCGTTACCGCTTGTTTAATCAAATTTTAGTCAACTATTAGTGCTGTTTCTTAATGCAATCTAAATATTGAAGACCAGAAGAAAACTGAAAAAAATCTGTAGGCCGGACTTCTCTTTGTTCATCTTATAGAAACGGACTTGTGTTTACATCTTCTGCAATGCGGAAGACAACTATCCTAGCTGGTAAAGTCATTGAGTTTTATTACTCATGATCTGGTTTAAAACCCGCCAACACCAAAACCGCCCTTCAAACTCCCTTCACAAAAACATAAAAATAAAGCTCCCCTTTCAAAGCACAAGGCATAAACTACAGTAGCCGAAATGTACAGGACTATCAGTACATTATCTTTACGAATGACTGATATCGCATGATTGTACTACATTCTGATGCTGGGCCTGGTTTATGCAACATCTTCCAATTTTAAGCATCTGTGTGATGGTTACTCATCCACAAGTCGCTTCCATAGCAAGCCTCCTGATTGGGACGGCTGTGCAGCCAGTCGGTCCGAGGGTAGCCTCACTCACGTTGATCGTACACGTTGGCTTTCCTACACATGCCTGGCATCCATGAAATGTCAGAATTAAGGAAATCGGACATTATTTCCATTGTTCTACTGTCATTTGTTCTCGTCCAGAACAAAAATATTCATATCGATGTTTTTTTGTATTATTACCTTATTTATCGTACTAAATGCCGAAGTAGACTCACAAATGCCCTTTTTGTAGCCACCACAAACACCTGTAGGGTTACCAAAGCTAGCAACCTTGATTTCCTTGATAGTACTAGGACATGTTAGCACAGTTGTGGCTCCTTCATATGGATTTGCACAAATTTTGTCTACACTCGAGGTTTGGATCTTAATGTAGGTTGGGTTTCCTCCATATTCTTCAAACATGATCAACGTGTTCTCACCCGATGGATTGAGGAGCGATCGAGGGACATGGTACCTGAGTGTTTTAAGGAAATGTTATTATGTTACGAGATGACGAATGCACAATATGTCTAAAACACACAGAAGGGTTCTGTTACCATCTTTGGGTGGCATTTCCACAGTTTGTCCTGCACTTATCAGGTTTATAACCACCGCGATAATCACATTCGTGGCAGCCATCGGCATTAGCAAGAAAGCTTGGCCAATATCGGCCAATACTATTCCCGTTCACCCAAGCATGTCCTTTTCCCATACCAGCAAAGTCCATTACAACCGGATCTTTACCATATGGACTCTTGAAAGTTGTCTGAAAAATGTTCGGTATCCAACATACAGCATTAACAGCACAACCCTAGGACAATGCCCTATGCCTTACTGCATCGAAAACTGCATGAACTAATAGCTACTCTACAATATAGGAAACACAATATAAGGGTCCAAAACCGAACCGGACCGGAACCGGAACCGGAACCGGAATCGACAAAAATCATAGACCGGAACCGGACCGGATTATAAAAATTCAGGTCCGAGACCGGACTTGAAAAATTCCGGTCCAAGACCGGACCGGACCGGTTGGACCGGAATTTGTCATTACATGCCCACCTTTTCAAATTCCGGTCCAAAAATTCTGGTCCATTGGACCGGATCAAAAATATAAGTTTAAGAAAAAAAATGCAAATAACA
>LHUT01003955.1:630-14914 GCA_001412135.1 Silene latifolia subsp. alba
ATGCCTTAAGTGGTCCTGGTAAGACACTTGGAGTATTGGGGTGTTACATACTGAACATGAGAACTATAAATATTAAAACTACTATAAGCAAAACACATCACCATCCCTAGGAACTCGCCGACCCACCATTTACTCTTAACTAATCTTAAATATTACTCGTATTTATTTTTCACCTTATTAAACAATTTTTAGGATGGTCAGTGGTTTGGGGCATCCTCATCAAGGAAGTGTGAAAGTTAACACATATGCAGTGATCTTCATGAAGGGAGAGGTGGGTCTAGGGGCTGTGGCGAGGGACGGGGAAGAGAGGGTGGTGGGATGTAGGCTAGGCGGGTTAATGCAGGGTGGGAGTCGGCTGTGGGGTGGTGGCCTAATGCTATTGTTAAGAGTAATGCTCAGATTGTTGTCGACGCGGTCAGGGAAAGGAGAACGTTTAGAAATCCTTTTGGTTAGTGATATATGTTCATTTGCCAACTCCTTTTTCGCCTATTTTGTGGTCTCATGTCCGGTGGGAGTTGTACGTATCATGTTGTTATGTTGTGTTAATCACTTAACAATAAAGTGTTGTACCTTGAGAATTTTTCACATGCCATCTTGGCATTAGCGGAAATTGATTTAATATAAATATTTGTTTCCTAAAAAAAAAGGATATTCAGTGGTGATTGTCCAACCGTAGTAAAAGATCATCTTTTTACAATAAATTGGTCACTTTTTTTTTTTTATGTTGTCGCACCACACAACCGTCCAAAAATATAATTTGTCATAGTCACTTACTCACATTAGGAATTAGGAGACCAGAAAAAATTGACCCAAGCCAAATGACTCAACCCGATTAACACAACCAGTATCAAATCCTACACCAATATTCAAGACCAAAGTTTGAACCGGACCAAATCAACCCAACCCTATATAACTCAATCCAGATATTTATTATTCCATGCTAATTAATTATCCATAAATAATTTAATAATTCGAAAAATAACTAACTCGAGCTAATTGACCCATTAGTGCGGACATTATTAGCATCCGACTTCACCTCCTCCCTCTTCAGTCTTCAGTCTTCACTAATCGCTATTCTTTGCTTCCAGCTTCCTCATCTTACAATTCTCGGAGAACCTGCAAAGATCTTCCCCAGTAAAATGGTAGGTCCAATTTTCAATTAATCTCATAAAGTTTGCAACTTTGATTGTTTTCTGGGTATTTGTTTTGATTTTACCTTAATTAGCGTTTATGGGTGTTCATTAATCCCCATTTTCACCTGTTTTCTTAGGGTTAATTTGTTTGTTTTAGGTTTTTTTTACCTCTTCAGGGTAAACATGAGCAGTAAATTACAATATTTCTATGCAATTGTTGTAAAATAGTTCAGGGCAAAATTAGTTTTGTTTCTTGTGATCAAATACTTCCGCCCATTAGGCTAAATTGTTTACGTTTGATT
Organism: Silene latifolia subsp. alba; assembly: GCA_001412135.1. Taxonomy (NCBI): domain Eukaryota; kingdom Viridiplantae; phylum Streptophyta; class Magnoliopsida; order Caryophyllales; family Caryophyllaceae; genus Silene; species Silene latifolia. Next base: position 2,066 of record LHUT01003955.1, read on the forward strand.
AAAATACTCGTTAAAAAATAATAAATTCGTAAACAACTAGTTGAATGAGAGGGATTATACCCGACAAATACATTTTTATAGCCTTTGGGAATTTGATTCAAAGATTTTGGAAATTAGGGTTGTGCTCCACTGCTCCATTCATGCAAATTAATTTTCCGGAAGCTTGAATTTTAGGTGCTCTAATGCAATTGTTGGAAGAGTTAGTATTGCTTAAGATCGTCTTAAAAACATGGTTATTATAGACTAAAGCTAGCATTAAATGGAGCACATGTGGCCATAGCATGAAAGTAGACCGTAACTCTTAAATTTTAAACGGTCTCAAATGAGATTTTGCATTGTTGGAGATGCTTTAGCTTGCCGGTATCTAGATTTTAGAATTTTATGTTACTATGTTGAAGCACGAGCAATGCAAAGGATCTTATTCTTCCAACTTTCTACTTAGCTGTGTTGAATTGTTGATTGGACTCGGTTAGGAGTATCCGACACGGCCCACGGGTGCGTGTCCAAGCATCCGAAAAGTCTATTTTATGAAAAAAGTTCATGGTTTTTGGTCTAAATTGAAGTGTCCAAGTGTTCTACCCACGTCCGATTGTCGAGTATCCGACACGGGTACGCGAGCTAATATTAAAGAGGTCCGAGCAACATAGCTCCTTAGCATTGCGCATTTCTTGTCGAAGCAATCAAATTGGTCGTGAGTAATTTATAGATCTGAATGCCAAATATCATATATGGATGTTTTACATTGTAAATGATACATTGTGCTCCCTTCAAGAAAAAAGTTTAACGACTTGTTGACCTGCAAAATGGCGTGTGAGCAAAATTGGGGGTATTTTCTGTCAAAAGGCTTCCAATGCAACCCATGTTCAGTAAAGTGTAGATAGTTATAGGTTTTTGGATTTCCATGGCAAAAAGTTTAAGTTGTTTGTTTATTTTGGACTGTTCATGCTTCTCTAGGAATTAAAAACTTCCCTGTGTAATTTGCCTTCTATAGGAATACAGGACTATAGAAGTTGCGTACTTGTGTAATTTGCCTTCTACAGGACTACAGAAGTTGAATCATTGGGCCGTGTGTCTGTAGACCCCTGTAGAATTATATGTTTCCCCTACTTGCTGGTTGGGCTTGTATAATCCACTTGCGTAGATTTACACAGCTCCTTTTCCGAAAGGTAGCATGAAAGATGGTGGCCAGTATGGCACCAAGGAATGAGTTTTAAAGTGTACTGACTGTGTAGGCAAAATGTAGGAGTCTGTCCTCTGTGGAAGGGGAAGTGCTGGTTTACTGTCTGTTCTCAAATGGTCCTTCATGCTGGATGGAGGAATAATGAGGCATGATCCCCATAAACTCCTCAAGAGATGCCTCACCTCCAGAGTTGGAATGAGAGCTGGTTAGTGGCAGTGCTTACATTTGTACACTTGAAACTTCTATAGGCAAGACAGCAGAGATGCTCATGAAACTGGCTACTTGAAAAAATTCACTTTTATTACGGTGTTGGGGCCTACATCTTTGGTGAAGGGGTGACTCTTTTAGAGAGTCTCAAGGGTAAGGAAAACCAAGATTGAAGGCTCCATTTGCTACTGATGTTGCTTTGTCTGGTTGTCCTGCTATTGTCACAAATATGCATATAGTGGCGGTATCACCTATAGCTATTACTCTTAGACGTGGGCCAGATTTGTTTGCTAGTTTTGCATTTCTAGCGACATCAACAAGCCATGCATGGTCGAGGAGGAATGAGTATTCTGTTGAGGGAACTGATCAAAAGATACTGTATTGATAGAGTAAGCGGTAAATCGTTAACGTATTCGCTGTGATACCCGCCCACAACTTTTTAAGCACTTATGCGCTGAATTGTTGATTGATTTTGATGAACTTAAGGCTGTCCAATTGGGTCTAGGAACAAGCGCTATGATAATAACTGATAAGTAAGCTGATGTCCTGGATGCAATACTAGGCTGTCGCATATCTACAAGCACAAAAATTGTGGACAATTTACTCACCTGGGAGGACTGGATCTACTATGGATGCTCAAGAGGTACCTGAGGAACATACTATTTGTCCATTGGGGGATGCAGCTGCTTGGCCTGTTTGGGTCTTATTAGACAATGCAGGCCGGAGTTTGAGAGAAGGATTGAGGAACATGCAATCAACGAGTTAATCGAGTATGAAAGAAGAGGTCTATTGGAGACAATCGCTTAGATTCTCGATTCCTGTACAGGTTATTGGCATCCCCTTTACTATTTTCCTCTGCTTTTGTTCTGTTGTGTTACATTAGACTTTGTTCAACCTTAACGCATGAGTGCAACTTTGCGAACACCTCAAACCTAGGCTTCATTATATGAGATGGTCTTACATGTGAGACCAACCCATTAACCCTAGGACCATATAACTATATTAGCCCAAGATTGTCCCATAGAAGACTCATTGGTTGAGTGTCACATACAGACACAGACAGCCGAGGTTATTCATAGAATTATCGAACAAATGTCTTATAAATATGATATTCACTTTTTACGTCGTGCTTTTATCTCTGTTATCTGATCTGCCATCTGTGTATAATGCAGTCAGGAATAGTATTTCGTGTTAGATTCTCTTCTTGGAGGAAGCAAAAAGCCTACATTACAGAAATACTAATTTCTCTCGTAATTGTTCGTCTAAATGTAGGAAGGCAGTAATTATAGTGTTCCTCCTCCAACAAACATCATTAAGGTAACTTTTGGCTTTTCTATTTTGTTTTGTTTTTTATCAACATGGAGTGATAAAAGAGGACTTGATGAGGAATTTGTCATGATTCTTACTATGATGTTATATTTCAGCGCTTAGTTTGAAAAAGCGTTTCCGAAGGCGCCCGCTAAATTGCTGGAGGGCGGCATACCATGTGCATTAGAAATGAGCTAGGCACACTAAGGTGCGTTACAATGTAGATCCATATTGTTTTCTTATCACATTGTTAGTCTACCTTTTCCTTTGTCCCTAACATTTACTTGGATATCGTTTTTATCATACAAGTACTCATTTGAACCAATGTTAACATTGTCAATTTGTTTTTCCAATTATGTTTAAATACATATCTCAACACACTCGAAAGGAATTAAGTTTTGATTTTTGAAATAAACAATTTTCATATTATTAGTTAAGAAATTTAGTTTATATCTAATTATCTAACAAAAATATCATCTTATTTAAATTTGTAAGTCAAAGTTAGAACAATAAATATGGATGAACGTTCACAATTTCCATGTTTCCATGTTAAGCTGTTTCACGCTAAGTTTTACAGTTTGCGCCTCACTTGACCACCATAAAACAAGTGTGCGCCATAGTCACTATTTTTCAAAAGTCGGCTTAGTCCATAAACAGTATGGTCCGTTAGATAAGCCTTTAAGATAATAGGACCAACTTCACGATGCTTACCCCTACATTGAATGGATTTTATAAGGCTTGCTCTATTGTAGCCGAATGGTAGTAAGACTCCACTTCCCATTGGTGTCGGTCCCGGTGAAAGCTGAGATCGGAAAATAAGGCCACCCCACTCTACTGTACTTGCTCCTTTATTTAGCCCTGGAAACAAACTTGATGGCCAATGTCCCACAGTTGTGGTTTGTGAATCCTTCATTATTTGGAATAGCCAGTTTTTACTAACACGATCCTACATACATATGAGCATATATTAGTTCACTAACAAACCAGTTGATGAAAGCAAAAGAAGACGGAAATTAATTGAAACTCCGAGTTTTCTATCGACTCTATATGAATGCGGCATTTGGGCATTGACAATAATTTGTGCATTCGAATGTGAAAGGATATAATAAAGGTAGTGTTACTTGTACATGGGTGGTTCAATCATTCCCTGCCATAAGAAATAAAAGGAAAAGAAGATATCACTCATCGCAACTCGTGTCGTATCTCATATCTTACTATTGTATTTGATGTCTTTGAAATCACATATTCCAGTTCATGGCGAGTGCTTATTTTGAGGTGTGTGTTAGAAAATTAGCTTATAAACATGAGATAAGACACGATATTATGAAACATATGATCTTCAGTCCTTAGACTCCTTACATTTTGCTACGTAGTACTTTTTATGGAACAATTGCATATTCAAGACAACGTTGTGTTTTTATCTCTGTTTCGGTAGATTCTCTACTCGGAGGAAGTAAAAAGGCTGCATTTCCGAAACACTAGTTTGTCTTATAATTCTTCTTCTAAATGTAGGAAGGCAGAAATGTAAGTGTTCCTCCTCCATCAGATGTTATCAAGGTAACTTGTCTTTGATCTTAATGCATTTTTCTACTTCGTTTCTTTTTTTCGTTCGATATGGAGTTTTAAAAAAGAACTTGAAGATGAATGTGTCAAGATACCTATTACCAACTATGCCGTTATGTTTTCAGAGGTTAGTTATAATAAAGTGTTCCTGGAGGCGCCCAATAAAATGGCCGAGGGTGGCATACCATGAGTATTAAAACATATGGATGAACATTTAGAGTTCCATTATTAAACTCTTTCACACTAAAGTTTTCGCCTTACTTTATTCATTTTTAGCTATAATTTTGGACTCTTTGCCCTAAAGAAAATTTTGTACACTAACATTGACGGCCTTCGTCCCTGGACCGCCATAAAAGAAGTGCGTGCCATAGTAACTAGTTTTCAAAAGCGGGCTCAGTCCATAAACAGCATGGTCCGTTTGATAAGCCTCTAGTTTAGCTGGACTTATAACTTCATCACGCGTACTCGTATATTGGATGAATTTTATATTGCTTGCTTTATTATAGCCCAAAGTTGGTAAGCCTCCGTTTCCCATGGGTGTCGGCCCCGGTGAAAACTGAGATCGGAAAACAAGGCCACCCCACTCTACTATACTTGCTCCTTCATTTAGCCCTTGAAACAACTTTGCTGTCCAATATCCCACCGTTGCGATTTGTGATTCCTTTGATAGTTGGAGTAGCCAATTTTTACTGACACGATCCTACATGCATGTGAGGAACAAATAAGTTTTTTGTTATTAGGCATGATAACCAGTGGTGGACCTAGATAATTTTATTTCGGCTATTCATATGAATAATTTTAAGATGTAACTATGTATCAATCATTATTTTGAAATTTTGCTAATGCATAAATTGCAGACAAGAAAATTTTATATATCTGGTGTTTGAGACCTCGGATCCTGTAAGGAGGGTGAATCCGCAGTTGATGATAACATGTCTTTAGACTTGAGGTGAATTTGTCGAGAATAATCTGAATTTTTCCTTATCTGTCCAATTAATCAAGGTATGGGATTCGTTTGATCTCTATTACCATTCAGAATAAATCTTCTTCATTCAGACGGGGGGAGGCCCCTAACTGTTCTTTGCAGGACTTTGAATAGATACAAGTTTTGACTAGTTTTGGCACAAAAAGTGCCCGTCGTTGTGATTTGGGATAAAATTTGGATGAATAAGGGAAAATTAAGAATATTATGGGTAATTATGACAATTTTTAGATTATTATCCTCATTTGTTACAAATTTAAGTTAATATTAATAATGCAGCATAGCATTTCCGTTACCTGGGTTATCTCTACGTGCATGTAGGTTTGGGGTCCTTCATAGGTTGAACCTTTTTTAACCGGAACTGTAAAGAATTTTGCAATATTTTTAACAAATCCAGTACAAGCAGCGTTGAAAGTATAACATACTGTCGAGAAATTATCAGTCTGAAAATTTCATGTTAAATGAAGTTACGCATAAGTTAATTGTATATTAAGTAATAAAATAAGATAATTTGATGGTTATATCATATATATTACCGTGTAAGATGCAAAGAGTCTTGGATACTGATCGTGAAATATTTCTTCATTGACCTATCAATAAAAAATGAATTATCGATACTACAGAGAAATGCCTGAATTCTTAATTATTCATAGAAAAATATTTTTCAAATCATTTATAGAAGCAACTTAGTTAGTTAATGAAACTGCTGGAATCCGATTTAGACCAAAGAATATATACATTCAAACGAACTTGTATTTTGTTAGCTATGTCCTTTGGTGAAAGTTATAAATGTCTTTTGAGTTATGAATATTTGGTCTACTTACCATCCATCCCGCGGAAATGTGAATTCCTTTACCTTCTGCACCCATCGAAATACGAGTGGCACTGAAGTCCCCTTTGACGACATTGATCAACCATGTATTGAGGCTGCCCTTTATTCCGATAAATTCCCTTTCCTTACGCTTTCTATACACAGCGTACTACATGAATGCCAAATAGACAAATATTTAGAAAGAAAATGTCAAATATAACGAAGAAATATGTGTTTGAATAAGCATTGTCTATATTATGAGTTATCTTGCCTTATAGAATCCAAGTCGATTTGAGTAGACATCCAAACGATCATGTTTAGCTCTTTGAATAATAGTACTTACAATTTCTTTACTCTGCGATGGATTTATAGTCAATGATGCATCACTCAAATCGATATATTTCATGCAGGTGAGCAAGAGAATTAGCAACCAAATTAACAATTCAGCATTGTGATAATCCATTACGGTAGAGAGTTGATCAAGTAAGTAATGTCTTGATACTAGTTTTATAGCATATAGAGTTGATCTGGTTCTTAAATAGAGATGAATTGTACTCGGATCAATTAATTGATGAGAAGAATCATAACTGATCTAGTGCTTTAGCAAATCAACCCATTAAAGATTTATTCATATTACTTTTTATGTGTATTGAAATAATAATTATTCGAGTCCTAGAAGACCGTCTATTGTTAATATTACTTCGTACTAGTTTTGAGTATGCCTCCTGCCGTACTATGGTCGACTTCTTTCATGTAAACTATGATTTCTGAAGCTTGATCATGATTTTGGGTGCTCTGAGCCTCTAACACAGTTTGTTGGGTATGCTTAGATTACTAGTACTCCGTATCTTTTACTTTGTAGTATCTTGTGTGTTGTGTCAAGTACGAGTAGTAAGAGCAATGCAAAGACCTTCGTTTTTCAACTTTCTATAGGACTACAGAAGTTACAAGTATCTTGTGTGTTGTGTCAAGTACTTGTTTTTGTAATTTGCCTTGTATAGGACTATAGAAGTTACAAGTTGCTCTTTCCTTTGCACGCATCCTGGAGGGGTGTGCGTAATTTTCAGAGAGCAGACCAGCTACAACATCACCATACAAGCGCGGTCCAGCTTACAGCAGATAGTTCTCAACACTCAGGCGGCTTCTACCTTAAGATTCAAGAACTTCGGAGCTCCAACCCCTCCTTTAAATAAATCTCACTTTGATGGCTGAAAAGATGAGGATTGCATTTTCATAAATACACATGGAATTCAGGACTCTTTTCTCAAAGGTGCCATGAAATGCATCGACTGGTATAGAATCAAGGATTAGGTTTAACAGGTGTCGGTCCTGGTCATTTGTTATCTATATGACTTGCTTTATTATATCCCAATGTTGTATGAATCTTATATGACTTGCTTTATTATATCCCAATGTTGGTAAACCTCCGTTCCCCATCGGTGCCGTTCCAGGTCATTTGTTATCTATTCATTACCAGTAAGGATTCTCTGTCCCATTGTGTGTGCTACACCATTTAGCTTCTAACACATTAATATATTAATATATTTATTGCAATATTTTAATTTGCCACTAGTGGTGTCTAAATGTAAGTTGTTTGACACGCAAAAGTGAGACAGAAGATCCTCACTGTTCATTACACAAGACAAAGATATGACAAAGAAAAATAATGATAAATTAAGTAGTTATCTCATATATCCACTCGCCCACTTCAGATGGCACTTGCCCAATTTGTGTAAAACATACTAAAAATAGAAATAGATAACAATTGAGTAATACACCTCGGAACTGAAACAATGGAGTAATACACCCTATGAATGTAATGGACTCAGGATAGTAATTCGAAACAAGCATCCCAAGAAAGGAGTCTCATAGAAACATCTATGTGAAACGTATTGGCATTCAACTGCTGCTGATCATATTCATCGTCTGCGAGTTCCACGATGCCTTTCAATAATGTTGCACCTTGGCGATCACTGCTATCGAAACTTGGCTGCGAAGTCACAGCTAAGTCGAATTCAATGACAAGGCTGGAATCAACAGGCAAACAGACTACAGATTTCAACAACGGCAAATCTGAGCCACATTCTACCGCTTCTGGTTGCAATCCATCAGTTTCCGATTCCTTATCAAACAGAATATTCTGATAGTATTTCTTCTCATATGCATTTGAATACTCGTATGTGGTATAGCGAGCGACAATCTTCCCGTAAACATATCCTGGTAGTTCTTCACCGTATATTTTAACATTCACAAGAGCTGAATCAATGTACTCAGCACAGAAGGGTGTGTAGTGGACTGCAGCAAAACCGTCTTCACCTGGAATTACTGAACATAACCGCTTATCATTCCAGACCGAGATCAAGCGAATGTCCCATTCCACCTGACCGTCGCTAACCTCACCCCCGGTTTTACCATCCTTAAGATGCACACGTAAGCAAAAATAGTCCCCTGCCCAGAAACTGCGGGAACTAGGGCCTTTAAGAGGCGCTAGTGCTCCCGCGGCTTGGGGACAGGTTATATCTTTCCTGTACATACAAAATTCATTAATGTCTTTAACATCAACTGTTCCATAAACACTGAAATCCTTGGAATCATCTTTTTTGCTATGAACAGCTACCGAAAACACTTCAAGTCGGTTAGAGTCAAAGCTCGGCTTTACATCTTGATATTCCGGTTTCTTTTCATGGTAAAACTGTTGATCATATGCATGATTCCAGGTCACTCGCACTCGGACACGTCCGTGTTCTCCATCAAGGTCCTCCTTATAAGTCCACTTGTATTCAGGGTGGAACTCTAATATTCCCGAAGCCAGTGATTCCCCGGTGTTCCCAAGTGACAGATTCACTTCAACGGCTAGAGAAGACGAGTAAGCAGGAACAATAACAAGCGATCTTGACAGCGGAATGAAATCACCCGACTTAATACCAGCAGGTTTTTCAGGAAACTTCGAAAACAGTGAAATTGAGCGGGTTCTCTTTTCCTTAGTGACATTACAAAAAGCGGAAACACTTCCAAAAACATCGGTTACATCGGTTACAACACCGTCTTCACGCTCTCGTCTGTCGTAATCGATCTGATCCATCTTATCATACCTCATAACACGGCGATAATAGCAATCGTCTTCATCCTCCTCGGTTAAAAGATCAAAATTATCATCTTTGCTGAAGAATAAGACATCAACAGTTGCAGCAACAGCATACTGTAAAACGGAATACTCAATGCTAGCAAAGGTCAGCTTCTCGTGTCCGAAAACAGTTTCGACATAATCAGCTTCGTATGTGTCGTTACTATTTATATCCAAAACAATCCGTCCTTCCGCAACAACAATGTTATTAGCATTCCTGTCATAGAGAAGCACATCGAGCTCCGTGTACTTTGATGGGTAAATAGTTGAGAAGGGGTTCAGGGGTAAAGGCGTATCCACATATGTATTGTGGGGATTATTCTCGTCTCGGTCGAACAAACTCAATGGCTTAGCATCACTGCCGAGTCGGGAATCGGTAACCCGGATGTGGCCATAGATCTCACAATTGAGAGATCTCTGGGCTTGTTCATCAACGTTTTTGGTTATTTGTATGGTGACGGAGAACACGTCAACAAGAGGAGTGGCTAGAATATGACGCCTCGGCTTAGTGCTATCCATGTCGAAAAACCCTAAAACAGAAGCAACAACAGGCACATCAATATTATATTAGTAAGATCAATAAACATAATTAATTTATACGGTTTTTTTAAAACATGCCCTAAGTACGTAGTTAGTAATTACCTTATTATGATATTGATTGATTCTCTAAGGTTGAAAGAGAAGGCAGAGCACGTAGAGAATGAATGTCTGCATGGCTGCATGCGTTCTTTTTATAGCTTGTACGTAAAAGCTTTCCTATTTAGTTTAGGTAAATTTGTGTCTTACAACTCTTACCATAATACGGAGTACTACTATTTTTACATAATTTAATTTTCCATATATAATACTCTATTACTCTGTAATCTGTATTATGGTAAAAAACGATTTCCCTCTTTGATTAGCAATATGATTTGATTAGCAATATGATTCGTTTCCTTAATAGAGTATGTTCAGGCTGTTCTCGTCAATTTGGTACTACTCCCTAAATTTGTGTCTTACGACTCTTACCTCCGTTCCGGTTATTTGTTGTCCTATTTCAGTCATTTCACTCATTTGATAATTCACATTGTTAGAATCGCACACGGGCCTGGGCCGCACCCGTCGAGGAGGAGAGAGTGTCCAGTTTACAAGGCCAAGGAGGTTCCATCTCAAAACCAATTGGCAATGGGAGGAGTAGCCCCTTGGATTATAAACTAGATCACTCTTCTCTATTTCTCCGACATGCAATTCTTTACACACATTTAATTTGGTCAATGCTTAGAAAGTTGTTTTTTCCATTAACGTACATTTTATATCAATTGATAAATATTGTTTATGTCAATTGATAAATATTGTTTGGTTGCACGTGAAAAATAGAATTCCACGGAAATACAACCTTTATATTATTAAGTTAACTAAAGAAAGTACTTGTATCTACGATTCAAGAATAAAGGTTCCCTTTATTTGATTTAAAAGTGGTCTTTTATTCCACAACAAGGTTTACACTTTAGTTTATTCCTTTCTAACTATAATTTTCGAAACAAGGTTTACACTTTACTTTATTCCTCTGTAACTATAATTTTCGACTTCGATCGACGCCACGTACCACCATAAAAGAAGTGTGTACCATAGCCACTAGCCTTCAAAAGTTGGCTTAGACCATAAACACTAGGGTCCGTTTGATAAGCCACTAAACTAGTAGGATTAACAACTACATTTTCCTTTCTCCTATATTGCATCAATTTTATATGACTTGCTTTATTATACCCCAATGTTGGTACGCCTCCGTTTCCCATCGGTGTCGGTCCCGGTGAAAGCCGTGATCGGAAAACAAAGCCACCCCACTCTATCGTACTCGCTCCCTTATTTAAGCCCGGAAACGAACTTGCTTTCCAATATCCCATAATTGTGCTTTGTAAACCAACCCTTATTTTTAGTAGCCAATTTTTTGTAGTATGATCCTACATGCATGTGAGGAAACAGTTAGTCTCCCTTAAGACGAAAGTACTTTTTTTTTCTATGCAACATCTTTTTGTCTTATTCATTTACAAGGTGATTTCATTAATTAGTTTCTTATCATCATGTGCCCTTAGTGCACACGTCAGAAAAACCAATAATCTAATAATGTAGCATAATCGTTACCTGGATTATCTCCATATTTGCGTAAATTTGTTTTCCGTCATAGCTTGAACTGTGTAAAATTGGACTAAAGTATCTTGAACTATTTATAACAAACCCGGTACAAGCGTTGTTGTAATTGTAGCATACTGTCGTGAAATTATTGGTCTGAAAATTGCAAGTTAAATGAAGTTACACATAATTTCATTGTATATATCAATCGATTAATTAATTATAAGTAAGATGAGTCGATAGTTATATGTGTTACCGTGTAAGATGCAAATAATCTTGGAGAAGGATCTTTGTATTGTTTTTTGTTAACCTATTAATAACCCATTTGTATTATTCTTTGTAAGAGGTATTTGAATAAAGGTAAATAAATGATGTGGACGAAGCGATAATATGAGTACTTGATCTACTTACCATCCATCCTGCGGAAATGTAAACTCCTTGATCATGTGCACCAATTGAAATTTGGGCACCACTATAGTCCGTTTTGGTGATGTTCATCGACCATACATTGAGACCGCCTTTAATTCCGATAAATTCATTCTCCTTGTGCTTTCTATACCCAGCACACTACATATATAGGAGTAATGATCAAATTGACAAATTTTAGTATGTTTGAATAAAACACTTGCATTAACCAAATGAGTAAATCTTGATTCCGCCACATAATTAACTTATAATAACGCAACATATAATACTCATTTTTTAACCATGTGGCGCAGCCAAGATAAAGAATCTGGAAAATTTTAACTAAAATTTCATACGTGATAGGATCCAGATCGAAGTGTATTGACGTCCAAATAATCATTTGTTCCTCTTTGAATCGGACTTGAAACTTTTTGAGGTTGCGATGGATTTATAGTTGATGATGCATCACCCAAATCGATATTTTTCATACATGTGACGACTAAGGAAATTAGTAACCAAAATAACAATCGAGCATTGTGATTATCCATTTTGTATATCATAGAGAGTTGATCAAATTAATCAAATTAAGTAAGTTTTGTATACTATATTTATAGCATGCATGGTTCTTTCATAGAGATGAATAGTACTCCTAGTATCAATATTTGATTTATTGGTTTACCAAATCAACCCATTAAAGATTTATTTTTTTTGTTAAAAGCAAGGTTATTGATCTAACAAGATTTATGAATTTTATGTGTACAAGTACATTAAAAAAGAAAAAAATGTTTTAAAACAACAGTCATCCTGAGTTGAGATCCCTTGTACCGCTTTTGTATCCTATCTCCTGTCCCATTACTTTTATCTTGCGACACATCATCATACCTGTTCCGCTTTTGTGCCACATCTTAAGTTGATGATGTGTCACAAAAAGAGTATAGTGTGACACAAGATAGGACACAAAATCCGCTCTCAGTTATTCAAGTCCTAGAAGACGGTCTATTGTTAATCTACACCGTACTAGTTTTGAGTACGACTCCATCCCCCCGTACTGGCCTTACAACCCTAATTACTTAAATAAAGCTTTATACAATTTTCATAATATATGAAATAAGGGAAACTAAAAGAGGAAATAAAGTTTTGATATATGCATTAATTGTATT
>LHUT01003956.1:0-14873 GCA_001412135.1 Silene latifolia subsp. alba
CCACACTCATCTTTTGAACGTGACAATAATATGGAAAACATATATTGATTACTATCTTCAACAACAGTACAACCTTTAGGGCACCTTAATAACCACATACCGGGAAAAAGGAAAGATAGTATCTTGAACTACAAATAGAAACCTGAAAGTATATTCATAATCAAACTAGAGCTATAGTCAAGCCATTTGAATACAAAACGACCATATGCAGTTATCAAGTCAAGGTATGATGTTGGCACAAAACAGTAGCAAGCTAATAACTACGTGTAATTAACAATTATAACATTCATGAGAGTAAATATATGTTATCCACAAGTAGGGAATGGAAGGACCGAAATCACACACCTTGTTCTAGTGAAAGCTGAATAGCTCGCTTTTCCAGTTCAATGGCATGTCTGCTAAGCTCAGCAGCTGAAAGAGACCGAAGCACTGACAGATAGCAGACAGTTAATAATTTAAGCCTGCACATAAGACGTATAACTGCCATCCCAAATTTCTTGTCCTCATACGACTTTGGTGGGCAACCAAATAATAACTTTGACCATGAATTTCTCCAAATACATATAGAGCTATAATATAAAATTTGTCAGATTTGATTCATCAAAGCCCACTGTTTCATGTCATCATTTTTAAAATGTTGTAATTATAATATATAGTGAGAAACTATTGGTCGAAGTCAACCTTGTTTGGCTGTCAAGTATATGAGGATAATATAAATGAGATGGAGGGACTAATTTGAAGATAGTGTAACCTGAAGCTTATACTTCAAGAAAGGCTTACTTTGAAGATGGTCCTCCAAACTTGATTGGTCTAACTTCCTTAAATACATCTGCAATTGAATATACCTCTCCTCCCAGTTCTGGTCGTTAGCTTTAGTTTCAGCTGCTAAATTGATAGGCAACGGGACAGTGTGACTTCGATGTTCTTCAGAAACCAATTTAGAATCCAAACTTCCAAAAGCGGGTGGAACGGAAGGCTTGGCAGAAGGAACACACATCGTAGGGGAAGTAGGAATTGGTGCAATTTCAGTTTGGCATTGTATTGGTAGTTCTTTATCCAAAGATTTTGTTTGGGGCCCATCTTGATGTCCAGGCTGGCTTTTCTGGGGAGATTGACTATTGTCAGCTATAACCTCACAGTTACCAATTTTACCAGTTTCGCCCTCTGATTTTCTTCGGACATACACAAGACGGCCATTTGCTCCACTGTTATTAGGTGATTGTTGGTGAGGATTCATTTGAGCATCGGAAGGTCGCTTTGTGCCAGAAACTTTAGGGGGTCCTGCGATTGCTTCCTTCAGAACAAGAGGATTGCCAGGGCCTTTTTGCATTACAATATTATTGTCACTTTGAAGATCTCTTAGTGGTATCTTTTTTACAGGCACTGGAAGTTGCTTAGCCTGAGTACACAAGACAGCTTCTTCGTTACCTAGTGCTACTTCACTAACTATAGAGTCAACTTTTTGCTGGGCCATTTCAAACGTAACAGCTCATGAAGAAGGATATCCAAGCAGCAGAAAACAAAAGCCTGTAGAACATATGTGAATCATAAAGCATGTCAGGTTTGCAGAAAAACCTGAAACATCTGTAATCAGGTCACTCAAAGAGAAAACTCTACATGTTACCCAAGTAGACCACAGTTAACAACAGCTTAGAGCCGACGGGCAATAATAGAACAGAGATGGAATTTCGGAATAATATGCACAGCTTATACAATTAAAATTTCTAAGAGTCAACCAGCAACGTAAAAATACCCTAGTGCCTCATAGATTTCTTCCAATCCTATGGCAGGGTAAGTTAAGTCAGATGTATGTAGCTTTACGCCTTTACCTATGCAGCCATGTGTTAAGACTTAAGAATAAGGATGTGTTTACGAATTACCGGTAACGAAAATCGTGTGACAGTTTGATCGAGCGACTGCTATTTTAGACGGTTTACTGAGCTGTTTACTACATTCCACGTATTTCCAGTCAAAAGAATAACGAGTCATTGGCTACATTATAAAAAGTCTAAATCTGTGAGACTGTTCCATCATTCCTTTCCTACTTGGTTTTCTGTCTTCTTTACTGTGTTTTCCCTAGGAAAGTTTCCTGCTTTCTCTCTTTTTCCTGCTCTCTACATAAACCTGCTCCTATATTGTTACTTCTCTTGAAATTAATCATGGCTGGAAACGATATACCTGTAGGACAGAGTAAGACAGCTGAATACTTATATCTAAGTGACTATGAGGGATCTCAGACCTTAAGAATAACCCTTATGTTTAGTGGTTAAGAGAATTAGGCTCATTGGAAACGTCAGATGGAGGTCGCTCAGCTCTTTCAACAAAACGAAAACTAGGCTATGTTACAGGGTCAATAACCAAACCTACATATGAGTCAAAACTTGAGCCTTGAGGAGTGGCTAGCTTACATCCAATAGTCTGGTAATATCTTGAATTTTGCAGGATGTAAGTGAAACAATTAAGTTTGTTATCCTATATACTGAAACTGCCAAAGAGATTTGGACATCTCAAGAATTAAGTTTATTCGAATGTTAATACTTCACAATTTACATGTCAATTTGAGACGCAACACCATAACAATGTCGTTGATTACTAACTCATACTCCATAAAATGAAATTTCATAAAGCCATTCAGATGCTCCAGATCAAGAGATTATCAAGTTGCCAGAGTCAGCAGACATTTGAAAGACTTGAAATGGCTTTAAAATTCATATATCGATAGAAAAACAGAAAAAAGTTGTACCAGCTTCTTCACACCAATCAATAAGAACGAAAGGCACAATGACTAATAGTCCACATTCACCTAATGCATTCTTAGTCCCTTATCAGAAAAACATGGCATGTAGGACTTTTCTGTTGAACTTAAAAGTCGACCTAGTACCCTAAGAATATCAAGAAAATTAATTCATCACATCTACATGACCTGCACTCCAGGATTCAAAATTAAACCAGAAGGCAGAAACATCTCCTATATTGCCTCATTGCCTCTCCAGTACAAACTTCACACATTTTTGGAAGATTCAAAACAATATATACAGCTATAATAGATACTCAATATCCAGTAACTAATCTACCATAAGCATCATAACCAGAAAATGGAAACTACAACTGCTTCATGGATACAACTGCAGAAGCAGATAATACCAAGTTCTTCCAATAAAGGACCGCACATATGCCTATAAAGCACAATATTTCCTTATCTACTCCATAAATGATATTATAATCCCCCTCTTCATGCAAAGCCTTTACGGTACGGAATCTCATGCCGTTACATTATTTCCCATTAAAACGCCGATATTTTGGCCATGTCACCAGATAATCAAAATATAGCAATAACTTAACATTATTACCAGGACTTAATGTATGACAACCATTATTTTCGGTAAGAGTTTGGAAGACATTTCTTTTTCTCAAAATGCTGGACGTATTTGAGAAACGAAAAAAAAAAGACAACAGATAAAGAAGATAAAGTACAAATATGGAAAATCAACTCAAACTTTAGATCTTAAGGCGAAGTGGAAATTTAATGCATTAGGTAACCGCAACCCTCTACATTACATCCGCAATAGCCAAAGTCCGTGATTTTGCAATCGTGACCGATACTGCATTATAATACCCATGAGTGTATCCAAAATTTAACATATATCACCATGAAATTGAAACATTTGAACATTTAAATCATGAAAAACTAATGCACTTTCCTCAAACTTCTGACTACTAACACCAATCCAATGCTAATACACCATTGCTTGTCAAGATTGTAACACATTATTACCTCCATATGGTGGTAACACATTACTTTGGGAAGGGAGGTGGGTAACTATTACTCCCCTAATGGGAGGACTATTACCCTATCTTCCCCCATTTCTATCTCCAACCACTATGGCTTTCCTCCATTTTTTAGTTCGTTTAGGGTGTGTTTGGATTGAGTGATTTGGAGGGAAAAGAAAGGGAGGGGAACTAGGGGATTTAAAATCCCTTTTTTGGATAGGAAATGAGGGTGGAGAGAAGTGGAGGGGGAGAGATTTGGAAAGATTCAATTTTCCTCCTCCAAGCCTAATCAAAATCTCTCCACAATAGGCAAGATTTGGAGGGAAATTGTATCCAAACACCCACACCCCATTCCCCCTCCTCCTTCCCTTCTTTCCCTTTCCCTTCCCTCCTTCCCCCTCCCCTCCCTTTCTCACCACTTTTGCTATCCAAACACACCCTTAGGCTCCATTACCTAAGTAATAATTACCTTCATCCCAAGCAAGCCCTTAAGGTGAATTAGTTAACCAAATTACAATAAAAGCAACAACACCGTGAGAGTCTTGATAGTGTGCGTCTAGAGAGGTCTGACGGAAACATGCTAACCCTAGCAAAGAAAAAATCTTTTTCCTGAGCAATCTCCAAAAACTAATTAAACAAACGCCTTTGGGTGCATATTAAAATCACAATTCCTCGAAATTACACTTTTTGTGTTTGAATCTCAAGAATTAATAGTACTCCGTATTATACAACTAATACAATGATCAATCCAATCGCAAAATCAATAAACCCCGAATTTGGGAACATTGCAAGAGGGATTCATTTCTTTTATCGATCCCACTGAAACACAACTATACAAATCTTCCAACAATTAAATGCAAGTATGCAACTTTGCTTCAAGCATGAAGAAAAATAAAAACTTCCACTTTTACTAAATGACTCCCTAACTCCCTTCGTCACAATGAACATAAAAGGTAAACAAATGACTCAGACGTAAAGCGTAATTCATTATTTGACAAAAAATGTTCTTTCATTAACCAAATTACATCAAAGGAAATAAAAAAACAACCACCCATCTCAGTAATTTACCATAAAATGTATAATACGCAGCTAAATTGTCCTAAATATGCCAAAATTAATAAATTAGAGATAAAAAACAGCTCATTTATGCTAATAAATCTAAGTTAAACACCATTACAAGACAAATGGATGAAGAACAAAGTAGTGCATGTTGAATATATACACTAGAAGCAGTAAATTAACAAAATAAGAAATAAAATTTTCCAATAAAGAAGAAAGAGGGATATTGATGTTCATACCCTAAATTTGTGAAAGGTATCGGAACGCGTCGTTTTGGAAGAAGACAACAATGAACTTGAGCTTCAGCAATGTAAATTAATGGTGATTTCCAAAACTTGGTTGGTTTGTTTGTTTGTTTGTTTCCTTTATTGACAATGGAAATGGAACTTGTCGGGTAATATCAATCGAGACTCGAGAAGGTAATTGGTTCATTCGGGCCGGTTACGACTTACGAGTTTCGAGTTACGATAGGTCGGGTTGTATTGAGTGCGGAACTTTGTCGCATCGTAACCATTTTTATTAGTAGCCCACTTTATAATGTACGGTATACATTTTATTTATTCTTGTAGTATTTTTTCATCAATGTGATTGATCTCTCAATAAATTTAGTAAGAGACCGTCTCTCAATAAATTTAATGAAAGACCGTCTCTCAATAATTTTATGTTTGTTCATTGATTGCCTCACACGTAGAGGTGGCAATCGGGTCACTCGGGAAGGCTAGGGGTCGGGTCAAAGGGAGTCGGGTCATATCGGGTCGGGTTCGGGTTCATGTCGGGTCATCTTCGGGTCGGTTCATCAACGGGTGACAAGTCGGGTCGGGTCATTATCAAGTCAGTCACGGGTCAGGTTATCATCATATATTTTGTCTTATATATTTAGTTTTAAATGGTAATTTTATGTTTAAATAATGGGTATAGTGTATTAATTGTAATTGTAAGTGAAAATAATTAGGATGAATGTCAATTTGGTGTTATTTAAACCATTATTAAGCTAGTTGATTATTGGGTCATCTATCGGGTTGAGAAAATATCGGGTCATGGATCGGGTCGAGTCGGTTCAGGTCGGGTTGGAAAAAATAAGGCATTTTAAAATATCGGGTCGGGTCGGTTCGGTTTCGGTACACCCAACTTTCGGGTTGTATCAGGTCGGGTTTCGGGTGGATCGGATCGGCTCAGCTTTTGCCAACTCTACTCACACGTCTTCTTCTCGTTAAATTGTGTTGGGAGAAATTGACGTGTAAGTGTGTAACGCTGTGACCTCTGGTCAAGTTGGATCGATTCTTGTTCACAAATAAAATTGGTTACTACAGTGTTGAACTAATAGTTTGAATTAGAATTCTTGGTTCGTATCAGCCTTCAACATCTAACTTCGAAATATAAGCAAAAATATTTTCTCTTAGCCATACTAAAACCAAATACAAGAATCCGAATATTGGATTAGTTAAGAACGCACATTTTAGGAAAAAGGAATTATGGCGCAAGAAATTCATCCAAACTCATTAATTCATTGAACTATGAAATTGTTTTCCTTCCAGCAAAATTGAATTCGCTGAACAACCTATGATTTGATAAGCATTCTGGTCATGTAATAGTGACAGGACGATCCTCGACAAAATTCAACTCAAAGATCCAAAGAAAAAAAAACAATCACAACCGTTCATGTACAATGTTTGACGAAAGGAGGTCAAAGAAGAGTGGAAATACGAGCCTAGATCCAGAGTCGCAACTCGTGGTGTGGTGGTACCAAGTATTGCTTATTCACAAGCTCGAGTAGAAGCTTGTCTTTTTTTCTCTTCAGCAAGACACTACTATCAATGGGTTCCACGGAGTCTGCAGGACCTTCAGAACTCAACCTCATTGACCCAAGTTGCCCAAAAGATGCTCTACTGCAGCATGAACATTACCACGAGTAGCTTGTAGGGCACGTATATTTTCTATGGTGTCAAAGAAGCCCATTTCTTGAAGCTGAGTTAACTGAGTTGCATAGAGCTCCTCAGGAGGCACTGCAAAAGATTAACGCACAGTCAGTAAGAGAGAACAAAGTTTGGTACATAAACTTTATATGTTGGTCGGAGTGGAGAAGGTGTGAACCATTTGAGTTCTCTGGTGTAGTTAAACCGCCCGCACCAAGACCACCAAACATATTCATCAATGCTTCAAAACCCATGTTATTTGTATTACCTGTGAGTTAAATACAAATTAATAAGTTAAAACAACGCAAATCCCAAAAACTAATTTTGTAGAAAATGAGTGTAACCGACAGCTTACCTGTAGTGCCACCACTTTGCAATGAATCTCTGCAATCCAGAAAAAACATCACGGGGAAATAGGTTATCAATACTGTTTTATGTTAATATCAAATTAAATAAAACGGTTTGACAGTAAAGCATTAGACACATGGTGGTCTAGGGCAAGTGGGAACTAGAGTGACACAAAGAAAAGCTGCATGAGGTCCACAACTGGACTATTTGTGGAAGAGAGGGCTCTGTACTATTTAGCCTAAACTATCTTACATTCCACACAGCTATTTATGATGTACAAATGACCATTCTGTGACACAGGAACTCTCGATAAAAGATCTGCAAATGTTAAGTTCTTAAAAAGAGACCCCATCGGCTTCAACAAGGAATAGGAAAAAACTTTCACTTACTGGTTTGTCTGAGGACGATTCATACCAGAGAAAAGTGACTGTTGTAGAGTCATCATTTGCTGCAAAAAACCCAAAAAAAAAAAGGTTCAAGCACTCCAGAAAAAAAAAAGGTCATTTATGAAGTGATAACCTAGATAAAAAAAGTAAGACGGAATAAAGCATAACGACTCCCTATATACTGTGAATTAGTCAATGAGAAATAGCCAGTTATCAAAATTTCCATCATCGATCAACCGCCCCTCTCCATGTGTCTAATACAAGGTTAAGACTGGAAGTGTGCATTCATAAGATCCACCCGTTAGTTGGGGGCCTTGAGGCAGTGGGGTGTTGTAGTAGTTGGTGGTGGTGGAAGAATGTGTATTTAACTCCAAATTACTCCTATCAGCTTGCTCAAAACGAAGGAGAGAAGAAAAGCGATAGTTTTGAAGGGAAGATAAGGTGTGGTGAACGGACGATGAACATGGTCATAAGGGAATTATTATTATTCCGATATGAGGGTGATATATTATCCGAGGGAGAAGGTGGTTAACCAGTACTCCCTTAATGAAGTAGTTATTTGCATATCTTCATCACCTTTGTCCATCCACCACCACCAGTACCTCCTATTTCCTTCGTATTTTGCATCCATTATTAGATAACAATTACACTCAATGCAAGTAAACCCTAGGCAAGCTGTCCGCAAGCAGCCTCTACCCTCTAAGGCTCTGATAGTGAGAGGATAATAGTAATCCAACATATAGCTAACTTAGACACTATCCTAACCAACTAGTTCAAGACCACTTCGTTCGATAGTTTGGACAGTAGCGTGCCCAAGGAGAAGGAGAAATTGAATAAAAAGAAAATTATATTGTTCCAAAGTCCAGACTCCGGAGAATAACTTTACAGTTTACACAAGCAATACAAAACCTCAGAGCAGTTTACCTGCATCGTATCAGGTGAAGCTAACTGACGAAGCAATTCAGGATTTTGCATCATTTCTCGAAGCTGAGGGTTTGATTCAGTCATAGCACGCAGTTGTGGATTCGTATTGACGATCTGAAATTCAAACCCAACTATTAGCTATCTGATTTGAAGGTACATCTACTAACACAAAGTCCATTCAAGTACCTGACTCATAAATTGTGGGTTGGAGAGAACGCTTTGCATCATTTGTGACATTGCTGGATTTTGCATTATTTGAGACATTGACGAAAGATCTGGAACTCCACCAAACATATGATCCAGATCAGGAAGGTTGCTTAAACCGCCCAAAGGAGCTGGCCTAGATTCACCTGATGGATTGGTCCTCTGAGCGCTATTTGTCTGAGTACCACCTAACAATGGAAATAGATACGTAACGGTTTCAATTAGGATCAAGGATGCCTTACCTTCTGAAGGTTGACCAAGAATAAATTGTAAACTGTGAACACAGAAGTATCACAGAAACACTGCCTACCAGTCTACCACTCAGTATAAATAAAAACCCAACCTTCTTCATGCATCAAATATGAGTAGGAAATCAACCACAATTCAAAACATTTTCACATCGTGCATCAATAAACAGTTATTTTCTGTTAACATTGATAACAGAAATGATCGCATGGCATTTTTTGTTCGACCAACCCGGATATAAAAGGATAAAGCTACTTGAATAGAAGTGATATTAGAACAAATTTGTCCACTGTTGACTTGCTTAAGAAACAAATAAATTTGTGGAATTGAACATACCAGACCAAAGACAATTTGTACTTGTAACATCACAGAGCCAACCAAAAAAAATACAGACATAATGAAGAGAAAAGAAACTCACCAGGAGCATTGTTCCAAGGGTTTGGAAGCGGATTAGTGTTTGGAACACCAGATTCCGATCCTGTGGTGGATGGATTATTAGATCCATCCCTTTGTTGTCCAGCAGCGCCCTGAGTCCCAAAAAGAGCAGCAAAAGGGCTCGGATTTTGAGTATTTCCTGCATCCCCAGCCATTGTGGTGGCATTCAGAAATGGTTCCTGAACATTTTCATACATGCGCCTAAGCATATTAAATCCTTCTGGAGAAGATTCAATGTTGCTCATCGCTCGATCAGTATTCCGCATCATTTCACGCATGAGGTCAGGATTCCTAGCTGTTTCAAGGGTTTGTCTGAGAATGTTAGGGTCATTCAAAATGTGAGCAAGCTCAGGATTACGGTCAATGATCTCACGCATTTGAGGGTTATCCATAACCAGGTTCCTCATAAGATCTGGATTATTCATCAAACTTTGAATGGCAGGCATGTTCATTATCTCTCTCAGCATATCAGGGTTTTGGTTTAATTGCTGCTGCATCTGTTCGAGATCTGGAATTCCAGCTCCAAGCAAACCAGAAGCCCCTGTCCCGCCAAGACCACCCAGACCAATCCCAGGAAATAAAGATGCCCCAAGACCGGCACCTCCCAAGCCTCCGCTTTCTGTAGAGGCAGCAGTTCGAGTAGCAGCAGTAGTGTTGGTTCCCGCAGAGTTTGCAGTCGCAGGAGGTGTGGTCGAAGCAGATGGAGCAAAGCCACGAACCATGTGGATGGTATGATCTTCTTGTAATCCTACCAACAAAGAACAGAGAGAAGTTTATATGCATGAACCTATTAAGTCAAGATAATAGGAAAGAAGTTCCACCACAAGTTCAAAACAAAACTACGCAAATGCTGAAGCCATTGATTGCAAAAGTGCAAACCAATGTAAATTACCTAAACCAAATAGAAAAATAAGTTTGACTGCTAATATAATGCCTGTTCGCAAAAATGACACTAAAATAGTGGCACGAAAATGCTCACTGGAAGCTAACTCTAAACTAATCAAAGACTCACTTGTCTTTCTGGTAAACATATAGCAGCATATAACCAAAGTGGGACATAAACATATTATTTCATACTTTCTTCCACTGCTTGGCGTAAAAGATAGCTATACACCACACCAGCACTACATAACAAAATCAACTTTTTTAACAGAGAGAATCGATAGCACAATAGATAAGGTTGCCTAATTTGATACGAATACACAACATCTGCACCTAATACGCTATTGATAGATATCTGATACAAAATATATAAAGCAAGTGTCATGATACATATAAGTATAAACTGGTCTGTGACTCGATAGGATTGAGCATATTTGTTAACCTGGCAATAGATTATCAATCCAGTGCCTCAACGCATCGTCAAAAAAAAGGTAGAATACTAATTCAATTTATCTTTCGTCTACAATCAAATTTGGCGTGTTATTAACAAAAATCCTTGAAAGGCATGATCTGCCCTCCATCAGTCCATCGCGGCACACTGAACACTCCAATAGCATGCTTTCTGCCAGAGTGGTGCAGATTGCCTCCTAAGAGTGTAATGTATTCCCTCCGTTTTTCTGTTTTCTTCCCACTTTCTTTTTTAGCAAGTTTTTTTTCTTTTCCTCCCACATCTCATTCTTTCTTTATTTGGCAACAAATTTAACGGTTTTTACCAAATTCACCCAATGAACATTCCGAAGAAGCCGCCTACCTCGAGGACCACCAGCGTACTCCGTACTTCTCCCATTAAACGCCCACCTCCATCGTGACCTTCCTCTTGGCTGACTTCCACCCACAGATCCTAAGTGGATCTCCCTTCACACTTCCATTCCTTGCCGTCAGCCCCTATAACCACCAGATTTGGCCCAATGATGAGGTTTCGTGTGTTTTTGAGGTGGTCTGAGTGCGCTGTGATTGGGGGTGTTAAGAGGTGATCAGATGATGGTGCTGCAACGTGGTGGTGTTAGGTGGTGGTGGAAGATGATCGGTGGCGATAAATGGTGCTGGTGTTGATTGATGCTGGTGGTGGTGGTCAGTCGTGGTTAGAGGTGTTGAGAAGTGGTAGATGATGGTCATTTATGTTCACGATGGTGGGTGGTGCTGGGAGGTGGGGGTAGTGTTTGGTAAATGAGAGTCCCATAGTGGGCTCTTAAGGGGGGATGGGTGAGGATGAGAGAGGTAGGTTGGTCAATGTTTCCCTTTTCTTAAAAAGTGGTAGAATTAGATTGGGATGATAAAAAAAACTGAGGGAGTAGCAGCAGCTATCACAATTACCGAGTAAAAAGTGTGTAGAAAACGGTTTATTTTAAAATATCTAAGGAGTAATAAACTTCTGTTTTTTAATAAATTGAACTATGTTCAAAGTGAGAATCCCCAAACAAGTCACCCAAAAGTATACCTAATGTGAACGTATTCATAAAACTAATACAGAATACAAGGGAATAAAAAAGGGCAATGCAGCAAATAGCTACAAAACTTGAAAACATTGCTGAAGACATCAACAACGCAATAAACATGCTCTTAAGTCTTAACACCATCGCTAATTCGGCAGTTCCCAAACAACCAAAGAACCTTATTCGGAGCTGTTATTAGACTGAACCTTGTAAAAACTACAGCAGTGGCAGCACAATGGGGCTAGCAAGGTTGTCAATTTCCAAGGCAATGGAAGTTATATAACTAATTCGCCTTCTACAATTTACAGCTATGTTTTACCCCTCTCCAGCGTTGAATCCAAGCCTCGCGACTAAATTACATCAGTCAATACCGCAAACAAACTCCATTCATAACAAAAAGTACAAGCACTACCTACAATATCAATCAAATTACAGAACAACAAATTCAAAACAGGGAAGAATCGCCATAGCAAGCTAGAATATTTTCACATCCTAGCTTCGCCACTATCGTATACGAGTAACTAATAACTAATTCATCGCCTAGACTTTACAACTAATCCTAGCTACGCCACTGAATTAGCCACTCAGTACCACAAACAAACTCCATTCATCACAAAAAAAAAAACATTTCCTGAAAATTTTTTTAATCCAAGCTTTGCCACTATGGTAGAACTAATAACTAATTTGCCTCCTAAAAATATTAAACTATGTTTTACTCATCACTAACATTGAATCCTACTGTCAAAAAAAACATTGAATCCTGACTCCGCCACTGAATTACATCAGTCATAAGACTCATAACCACAAACAAACTCAATTCATCACATTCACTGCTAACACTGCCTAAAAGATCAATCAAATTATACAAGAAAAAAAAACTCAAAAAAAAAAAAGGTAAAAAATTAAATTACCATAGCTAGCTAGGGTTTGATCGTCCTTCAAGATCCGACCCTTATAGATCAATCTCTGTTGTTCAGCAGGAACATCGCAACTCTGCGCAACAATGACCTTGAAATTTCCGACGGTTGAATCAAGCGTCGCTTTAACGGAAAATTTGGAGTCACTAGCGCATCGGATATTGACGGAAACTTCATTTCCACCGCCGGAATCTCCGTCAGTCGCCATGGCGATTGGTGGAGAGAAAGAAAACCGATTCGTGATCAATTTGGGGGAAAATTGATTGAAACTGTAACCCTAGGAAAAAAAGAGTATTATCGTGGATGTTATTATGATTCATCCAGTCGCCATGGTGTTTTGTTAAGGTTGACGAGCGTACGTGGGGAAGTAGAAGTTAACTAGGAAGAGGAGAGAGGGTGAAACCACTTTGATTAGAGATGGAAGTGGATACGCGGATTAATGGGCTTGTACGCTCGAGTAGGCCCATGGCTCATATTGGCACGACATGAGCTTGACACGGTCTAACGCGGCACGGCATGTCATGGATCGTGGGCTGTGTTCTATAGAGCATGTCTGGACCGAAGTTTGAAAAAAAAGATCGTGCCTAGTCCAAACACGGCACGTATGGACTCGCCCAAAATTCAAAGAAATAAAGCTTAAATAGAGTGATTGCCACGACATGATATGGCATGTTGTGGGCCGTGTCTGGGTCGCCATTTCATTTCGTGGGCTAGGTCATGTCATTTTTCTCCTCAAGAACGGTGGGCCGGCACAAGGCACGGCTTAATACAGCTCACTTCTATATCTAACTTCGAGTGCGGATATACTCCTTATTTAATACGTAATACGGATTATTAGTCTATAAAATGAAGTGGACTTGTCACCTGGTAATTAATCTTAACAATACCCTCCCATATACAATATGTAACGTTTATTAATATAATGGACCTTTAAGTTAGTTTAAAATGAAGTATGTGAGATAGTGGGAGGGTTACATTGACTCACTGAGATTTGGTATTATACGTTAATGCCCTGTAATTTTTAATTAACCATTTTATATTTAAATATCACTTATGTGAAAGAATCTTAATACAAAGTACAAAAATTGAATTTAAAACTTGAATATTCCAAATGTTTGCATCTCGGGGATGAAATTATTGTATGCCTAGGTCTTGGCTTAATGGTTAAAACTGAGGTATCGTGAAAATAGGTCACAATTCAATTCCCCATCCCTTCTATGTTATACTGGCCTCGCGCCTCATTTGAAAAAAAAAAAAAAAGCCTATCATCCGGGTCGGATATGGCCTATGGGTCGTGTCAGTTCGAGTTTGGTTAATTTTGAATTTGCAAGTTTTTGGGTCAGATAGGGGTGCATCGGGTAATTTTTCCAGGTCTTTGCGACAATTGAGATTCGTGTAAAGGCGAATAGAATCGGTCAATACGGGTGCGGGTTGGATTAATTTTGTCAGGTCTTATGCCTACCACCACCATGTACTCGCGTGCAGCATGCATGGTGTTTTTCGTTATGGTGGAACAAGTACGTAGTATACTCATACTAATTTTTGGTGCAATTTTCAACCTGCAGAATTTTAGAAATAGTCTCTTAAATCCTTAAAAATCCTTAAAATAAGGTTACGATTACATCCATCTGATCCTCCTTACCTTGCAGTTTTTTACGGAAACCTTTAAACCCTGCGGTGACATTGCTGTGTGATCATCAGGCTTGCTGTCACATGATGCATTCACTAGTCATCATGTCAAATCTTTCAAGAAGTAATTCAGGGAAGAATAACATAAATCGCTGTAGAATTGTAGATTATACAGTACATATTACATCATCTATCGCTTGAAACTTACAGCAGCAGGGCGAAGAAAAAGAAAGAAGAGCTGATTATATATCGATGCATACACAGAAGATGGTACATTATGAACAAACACAAAAGGCATGTACAAAAAAGCCTTCAGGCGAAAATGTGTTAAGGTGAGTGCCATCTCATATTCTCATATCCTACAATTTGCAGCTGCAACCACCAAAAATAAAGAAATGATAATATACATTAGGACCAGTTGCGATTATCACTTCATCAAAACGTTAGAAAAAACGCAAATGACAGAATTTTCAATTATAATCATTTAAGAGTTCGGTTGTTACAGTCACACCCGAAAGCTGTTTTAGTCACTTCAAACATCATATGATATTGATAATTGATAATGTCAACTACCTAGGTAGCACCAAAACGTACACGGACACGGACACGACACGGATACGACACGGACACGGACACGGACACGGACACGACACGGACACGGCATCC
>LHUT01003958.1:2716-14800 GCA_001412135.1 Silene latifolia subsp. alba
AAATAGTAACTGATGTCATAAAAAAGGTTTACCATGCTCTCTCTTTTCCAAATTTTTTTTAGATTTGATTAAAATATTCATTATAAATAATAATAAAAGGTAAAAAATAATTGAGATAAAAGGCGTATAAAATAGTCCTATTAATAATTGAACAGTCACTAACATCCATCAAATTAAAAGTTCATTGATAGACATTTAGAGGATAATTAATTAAGAATATGCTTTTTGAATATGCTTTTTGAATATGAGGTTATTTTAATTTTCCTTCAAAAAAAAAAAAGTTATTTCAATTAATTTATTTTTGCAATAAAGAAATTGTACACTAGAATTTGTAAATTTTAGGTATCAAACTCCAATTATATATTCTGTCGTACTTCAAACTAAAAAATATCATTTTCCTAGGATTCTAGGAATATAATATAACGGTTTTTAAAGTAGACTTGCTCTCTAAAATAAAAAAAATAGCAGCAGACGAACCTTATTCGAACTACAAAGGAGTACGAAGTAGTATAATTTGCATACTTTTCTTGGCATTTTTTTAAGGTTGCCGGGATCAAGTCTAGAAAATGGTCGAACTATCTGGCTAGCGAACGCACATTGTGTTGACACCAGAGTTTTTACTCGCTCTTTGTTGGCAAAGGTAACTACAACAATGTTATTCTTTAAGACACAAATATTCGTTCGTATAAGGTGGCTTTATACAAGTATAAACGAACGGGTTTATAAACTTGTGTAAAGCCCGCCGATAAGAGATTATTAATTGCTAAATTATGCTCAAATTATATTACTGTAGTTGAAACTAGACATAATTGTAATTTGTTTCTGTTTTTCTGCCTGGTTCCGTTCGGCTATCGGATATTCCTGGCACGCTATTTCAGAGTGCAGGCGTTCAGGTGCTCATTTCTTTATCACAAATTCTTCCGAGAATTTTTTTTGTCTTTAATTAGAACTGTTGTATTTACTCCCTTCATACTACCCAAATGTTTGACAGGAATATATTCTGTAGATAAATGATGTCAAAATTTTTGACTAAATCTATTTCACAACATTTTCATAGCAGGGCCATGATTAGAGCGTAGGGGACCAAAAACTTTTAGGGGGTAAGTGGGTAATTGTATAAAAGTACACTCGAAAATAATTTAAAAGATTAATTAAAACTTTCGAAAATTTCATCCGTTGGGGGTAGAAAATAACTTTTACCCCCACCCCAAGCTCCACCATTGTTTCCATACCATAATACGGAGTATAAAATAACTTTTACAATAGAGTAGTAAGTACTCGGTAAATTAACACGAGCAGTACATTGTGTTCCGTACATTTTGCGTGTGATATCAACCTATCAATCTAGAACTGAATGACCAGATGTCAACTAGTTTAGTTTGTAAAGACATGAGAAATAATGCTTATGACCTGGGTTCAAATCCCGCTACCATCAACACTAATATACTGCGACTTATGCAGACTGTGCTGTGTTTTCCCTACCAGACTGGTGTGATTGAATTTGGTGTAACTGACTTGGTAATTTGACATCACTTTATTATCATATTTCATCATCTTTTATGGTATTGCTCATTTGATCTCCAAAATTAACATTAAAACCAATTTGTTTCTCCTAGGTTAATGAAGACATCAGTCTTATACAACATATAAGAGCTTCATTGGACAAGTCACCTCCTCCACCTCAACCCTCTTTTCCTCCACATGTACAAGGTCAAGATGTCGAGTTATTATCGCCACGTGGCAGTTCTATTTGCGGCGTTGAGCTACCTCAATCACTTGATCACTTGTACATGTTTGAAGGCCATAGTGTTTTTGAAGATTATAATGTTGTGAATCCCGAAATCTATACTTCTACACTAAAACCTGAGTATGATCTTAATTTCCAAAATAAAAATGGAATTGAAAAATGCGATAAAATAAGCGAAGATTCGCATTTTCAAAATGTTCTTTCATCACTTTTTAAAAAACCTAATCATGGTTTTCTGCAACAAGAAAATTTGGATAAGAAACCGAGCTTCATAAGGTGGGAGAAAGGCATAAATATTGAGAAGGTTGAGTTAAGTGAAGTAGTCCCTCAATGTATGTTGAAGAAAATATTGTTTCAAGTCCCTTTGATGCATAGTGCTCACTCAATGAGGTGTACGGAAGATCGTACTCGAAAAGATGAGTTGTGTAAACAAGAGGTTCCTAACATGAATCATGTACTCGCCGAGAGGAGGAGAAGGGAGAAGGTTAATGAGCGATTTTCAATTCTGAGGTCGCTCATTCCTACCAGAAGTAAGGTACATATGGACTTAATTAGCTATTCCATTCTGTTTCTCCCTTGTGTACATACATAGAGGGGAGTTCATTTCCACGAGAATAATAGTTTTCTGATTGTTTTTATCGCGTACCATCTCATGTAACCTTTGTTTTTGCTTGTTTAGGCGGATAAGATATCAATCCTAGACGATACAATCACATACCTTAAAGAACTCGAGAGAAGAGTAGAAGATCTAAAGTCATGTCAAGTATTGAGTAGTTTCGACGTGAAAAAGAAGAGGAAGACGATTGAGATAGATGAGGAAACCTCCGATAACTATGGTGACGACGACATTAATGCAGGTGCTATTAAGAATAAAGGAAAGGGTGGTACGATGAGAAGAGAAGAACAAGAATGTGACCAAATATCGACTAAAGATAATTCGGTTGATAAAATCATTACTATCACAAATAGTATTGTTGATAAAGATACTTTGATCAACATAAGTTGCCCTTGGAGGGAGAGTTTGTTGCTCCAAATCATTGATGCAATGAGCAATCTACATCTTGATTCTCAATCTATTCATTCATCTACAATTGATGGCGTCCTCTCTCTCGAAATTCAATCTAAGGTAAGTAATTCACATTATTATTTCGGTTCCAAGGAAATTCTCAAGTAAAACCGTCTCCTAACAATTAAGACTAAGAAGCGACTGTGCTATTTAACAGTTATTTCTTTGTTATGCTCATAGGTAAAGGGATCTACAAGTGTATCAGCAGAGGCGATCACGCAAACGTTACTGAAAATTATTAGGAGCATCTAAATCAACAGTCCGTCTTGCCTGTGACGGTCACAAGCTTGTGACCTCTCACAACCCCTTCCCACTTGCCTCTTTGTCTCACATCGCAAGCTTGTGACGGATTTTGTCCGTCACAAATGAGAATTTGTGCTAAATCAATGCTCACAATTTCTCTGATAAGCTCGTTATTATGTGGGTTACAATGACGGTCTACATACTAACTTATGCAGCTCATTTGTTACTATGTACAAGGTATTACAAAGCCGTTGTATATAGCATTCACAAATTCTCATTAGTCATTATAGATGAGAGGTATCCGTCTATAGTTTATAGACAGGCCAAATATCCACCCAATATAAACATAAGACAAGCAACAAATTGCATGGTATGGCCCAAAAATGTCACCACTTTAAGCATATTGAACTCGTCTTTCACTTTAGACGGATGAGACTAATTGTATAGCATTTCATACAAAACACCACATTAATGATCAAAAAATTGATGTTGATTGAATGGGACACATAAAGCTTCCATGGCGTACATTATACGGAGTACTATTGTTAGCTTAAATCTTCTCTTACTCCCTTTGTCCCATCATTTATTTACCTTTTCTTTATTTTTTGTGGAAGTAATTTAATAAAAAATGATTGAGCATACATATTACTGCAACACTACGTACTTCAATGTAGATCAGCCCGTCGATGTTGACTTATTAACTGAAGAGGATGCTTCAAGTTAAATCAATCAATCATTCAGTAAAAGCATTGTCGTATGTCTTGGTTGAAAGAACTAATTAAGCTGATGTATATTTTCCAAAATTATGGTCCAAAGTAGGTAAATTTTCAATGCCTCAACATGCAAGGAACGAACCATAATGCAAGTACGTGTTGTGATTTCTCACCTTAAGCAAACCAAGTACTAGTAAAATATTATACAAATTCTTCTTTAAGACAAATACGGAGTGTATCCATAACAGGTCAATGAATTAAAAAAATAGAATGCATAGAAAAAAGCAAATAATTTGTCTTAAATGCTCAAATAAAATTATAATTGACCTGTTTTAATGTTGAAAAAGAATACTTTTATCTTAAAATAAACTAACCGAAAATACTATAGGATATGCTCTTCTTGCGGTTGAGGTGCTTGCATCTTGCATAGAGACTAACCAAGCAATTTTAAACAACCATTCTCCTTTCTATTAATGATTAAATCAGAGATTTCAAATTTGTTACGGAACACAAATCAGCATATCAGAGATTTCAAATTTGTTACGGAACAAACAATTACGGAGTAACTGATTTAGCACATCGTCAATGATGTGCTCGGCTGGGCATTTAAGACTTTGAAAGCCTGAGAAACTATGGGAAGGCCTAATATTGGAATTTGGCAAGCAACAGCGGTTGGGCTAAGCTGGTCACCTCTTGGATTGCGTCAATGCATATCCGAGGTACCACCAAATGTAACTTTACCGGCTGAGTTAGATAGAATCTGGTTCGTAAATTATTGGTTGCAAATCTTGTGATAGTTGTGGTCCAAATGAAAATGCCAAGGCCTTTCTTGGCCTTTCCCCGCTCGACAGTCAACACCTTAGGCAGGAGTGTAAGACAGAGCTCAAGAAACTAACACACAAACATGACACAAAATTGGCGGCTTTCAAGCAATTTCAGTTAAACAGTACCATCTAAACTACTCCTTAACTGAGTTGGCGAGTCTGCCAACATGACACAAAATTGGCGGCTTAGTAACTGAACACCCAATTATGACACAAACATGGCAGCTTAGTATCAAGCAAATCACCAATTAGAGAACATTATCTAAAGTAACTGACATCTGCAACTATTTTAATAATCGTGTTCAGAATATGAGGTCGGAGTCATAAATCAATCACCTTAGTGAATTAGTGACCAAAAATTGGATACCGAATCTCTCTTGAGGTATCATTCCCACTCTATTGTTGAAGGGGGCTTTGAGGTTATATCCAGGACAACTCGATTAACACCCCGGACACTATTGGTGATTTTGGTAGACACGCTATCAAGGAAATCCCAATCAAAGCGGTACCTGCAATTACAGTACCAGAAATCACAATCCGTCAGCATCAAGACACAAATTGTAGTGTAAGAACCACTATAATCCTAGAAACCATCTCAATCAAAGCTAATACAATCACTACGCTTTCAAGTCAATTCCATTCATCTTGAATAAGACTGTTCAACAAATAACGCAACGACCGAATGTCGAATTACACAAACTAGAACCAACCAATTAATCCAATAAGCAATAGACAAGTATTTGGTTGGTGAGACTCTCGTACAAGGGTATAAGACTCTGTGGTCACATTTATACACCCTCATTTGAATATGGTGGCGAAACGAGTTTATCAGCAATCCAATGGCCTGATCGATATTTGGCTATGCGAGATAGTTGGACAACTCGTTTAGAATATCGGACCCTAAATAGAATATAGGACCCTAAATAGGATATCAATATATAGATACTAGACATAGTGAAAGTAAAACAAGTTAAGAAACGAATGTTGGATCCTTACCAAGTAGCTGTCATCCCGTCGTGACTTGTAACAGCTCGTAGGCCTACAACATCAGAATGACTTCTTTGATCACCTTGCACTCCAACTGATTGAATCCCCAAGAAAACAGCAAATGCTTGCCATATTTCATCATAAAGTCCAGCATCTCTAATAGACTGAATAAATATCTCATCAACCTGAGGAGAAAAATGAAAACTTGATGAGACGTCTTACAAGTGAGACCCAGCCCATTAACCCGATAATCAAATACAAATTCTCATCTTGAGACCATCCATACAATGAGGATGTTGATTCTTTATTTTTATTTCTTTGGTAAGTGGCTAAGTAGATATTGAGTGAGTTCTTTAGTCAAATGGGTAGGTTTCACATAAAATAGAATGGGATGGTTTCTCTGAAGTAGACCTGCAAACGGGTAATTGGTGGGTAGCGTACGTGTCAGTCCACTTTTCCAGTGCTGGTCATGGGTATGTCTGCATTCGAGATGGTCATTTCGAGTTTGGGTATTATCCAGTCATTTACGGGTAAGGATTGGGGCCGTAACACTTGGGTCGAATCGGGTCGATATGCATTTCTAAGTTGTCTGTTCGAGTACGGGTCAAGTTGGGTAGGTCGGGTTTGGTTTTGCTGGTTTACTGAAGAGACTTGTGGATAACTAAATGAGAAAAACATAAGGATTTCAGCTCGTAGCTCGTCTCACATAGGAGATTGCTAATACTAATACAATACTCAGAATAGAAGAAAATTGTTCAACATTGCGTATTCAACGGGAGAAACAGTTAAGATCTAATCAAGGACAGAAAATATCTTCTCACCTGCCGCAAAGTTTCTAAACGGTTTCCTTCAGTGACATCGCCAATAACACGAACAGCCAGCCCAGGTCCTGGGAACGGGTGACGCTTCAAAAACCCTTCAGGAACGTCCATGATCTTCCCCAGTGCACGTACCTTCAATTCAAACAAAAATAAGCAAGAATTCAACACATTGGAAGACAAAACTACACTTCCGAAATACTAGGGACCCGAGATTCATTTTCAAACCTCATCCTTAAATAATAGCTTAAGAGGTTCGATAAGTTTTAGCTTCATGTCCTTTGGAAGTCCACCAACATTATGATGACTCTTAATTGTGTGGGAGTGATTTCTTCCACTTCCTGGAGGTGGGCAAGATTCAATAACATCTGGATACAAGGTTCCTTGAACCAAGTATGTAGGCCTCTTTCCAAATTTCTTCTCCAATTCTTGAGCAAATTCATCAAATATGCAAATAAATTCCTTCCCTATTATCTTTCTTTTCCTCTCAGGATCAACAACACCCTTCAATTCGCTTAGAAATTTCTCTGTTGCATTAACACAAGTCACGGGGAGGTGGAGATGTTTCTCAAATGTATCCATGACACGCTCTCTCTCCTTATACCTACACAAACGACATACATACGCATGCTAAATTAGTTACTAGTGCTGATGCTAACATGTGACTTTCTTACAAGAAATACAAGTACTGCAACTGTTAAATATCTCATATTTGCTAGCTTTATTAAATACTCCCTACATCCAATATACATTGTCTCGATTTGATTTTGATGATCAAAAGATGTTACTAATTTTTCAATATACAATGGATATCACTTTTTGGAAATGAGAATACGAAAATAGTAGTTTACATTGTGTCTATACAGTCTACATGAATTTAGAGAAGTTAAGGCAAGTCATTTTTTTTGTCCACCAGGTGATTTGCATTCTGCCACTAAATTTGTTGGCAATAAATTCCTAAAATGTCATTTCATTTCTATCCAACAAAGTTAAGTAATGGGATATCTCCCGTGCAAGAGTGTGATCCACCTGTGCCAAAATGTCTCCCCAAAATTAAAGATAAGTTGATACAGGGTGACCACCAGAATCAAGTAACAACCATATAAAGAGGTTAGAGTTGCAGAGGTAGTAACTAACGAATCAATCCTCACCTTAACAGACCATTATCAACAAAAATGCAATGGAGTCTGTCACCAACAGCCTTGTGAACAAGAGTAGCAGCAACAGCAGAATCAACACCGCCTGATAGTGCACAAATGACATGATCATCAGAAGCCACTGTATTCTGAATAACTTTGATTTCTTCATTCAGAACATCTTCCATAGTCCAGTCAGCACTTACCCCACAAACATCAAACAGAAAATACCG
The DNA here is from genome assembly GCA_001412135.1 of Silene latifolia subsp. alba. Lineage (NCBI taxonomy): Eukaryota > Viridiplantae > Streptophyta > Magnoliopsida > Caryophyllales > Caryophyllaceae > Silene > Silene latifolia. The sequence continues at coordinate 10,484 of LHUT01003958.1, forward strand.
CAGTGTGTCCATCCCTAATGGCGAATGTGTAACCTACAAAAAACACAGTTGCTAATCTCATCATTTACTGTGTAAACTAGGAAAGTAATAAAGTTTTAAAAAAAAAAAAACACTCGCTGATTAAAATTCATGATCATTATAAGGATTTTTCATTCACGAGACTTTCTTGCACTCCATTGACATCCGCACAATATCAAAGGCTCATAAGAGGTTAATTTGCCCTGAAATAGTTCAATATCTTGTTAACCAACAAACAAGCAATTGGAACAATTCATACTTATGGACAAGCTAAAACCAGAAAAGTTTCCAACTTTCATCAGAAAACCGAACAGACAACAAAAATTCATTACACAATCAAGACCAGATATCAAGCATAAAAATTTGATACCACAATGTGTAGGTCTCAGCCCAGTACCCGGACAAAGTGTTGGGATCTAGGTTCGAGGTCATGAACCCAACCACAATCCCAAGAATGTACCACTCTTGTGCTGTTTTATTAAGAGATTGATGTGTTAATTAGTAGTAACAAAAGGAGTCATTCATAAACCAGGAAATTCAAAGTACTTGAAACAAATAAATATATAGTTTACATGTCAAAAATCAAATGACAATTATTAAAAATCCAAACTACTAAAACATTGAGTCTCAAACTAACGGTGGCAACGGCTGGTTTAACTTAAAAGCAGCTCAATCTCTTGCAATGTGTCATGTGACCTTTTAGTTCAACAGAGTGGAAACTTTCTAGCATGACAAAGTGGAAACTTTCTAACTATGAGTTTTGCAATGGAAAAGCAATGGAAAGAGCTTGATTTCGGTTGCTCTCTCCTCGTATTCTCAATATTTGAACAAGAGAGGTCGTCTTATGTTGGTCATTAGCTATGCTGAGCTTGTTTACTACCCATATAATTTGTCCATCTGTTTGGACTGGAATGCGGGTCTTGTAGCAATATTTGGGCAATGAAACAGATGGACAAAGTATGTTGATCATGAGGGTCTTGTAGCAATATGTTAATATGTACACATTAAGTACTATTCAATATTCATTAAGATCACAGAATGGAACGCCTTAGTTGATTACTTTGTTCTTGTCTCTGTATCACTTCCATGTACTAAAATTCTTTTTTTGACATACCTACTTCTCATTTATCGTTGTGGATTACTTCATCTTGGTTTTATTTTCCTAACAAAAAATATTTATTAATCTTCGTGGTACCCTCTAGGATCATAGCTTGGTATTAAACTTTGTATCCCTTTCACAGGCGAAGATAGTTCAGGAGGTTAGACTTGCAGTGTAGCCTGAATCATATGATGAGCAAAAGTCGGACGTCTTGGGAAATGCCAGTTGGAAAACATATTTGACAATTGAAACTTTTGATGTTGCTCACCTTTTTGTAATAGTTTTGAAGGATAATTTGATCATGAAGTCGATGTGAATACAAAAAGGGATAACAACCCTAGAGGAAGTATGAGGTGAATGATCTATAAGTACATTTAAAATCCCTTTCCGGGTGCCAAAACTAGGGACATCAATTATCTGGGACAAGCTACTTTTTTTATTCCTACATTAAGACCTCAAATCTAGGGTAATAGGGGATTATCGTAACCAGCTAATGGGGCACCAAGTCACAATGTGGTTGTAGATAGCCTTCTTCATTTTATCAAAAATCAATATGATATTCTCCCAAATTATTAAAAATCATTATTGCATACCGGTGTTGAAAGTGTGGAATTGTTTAGTAGGCAACTTATACCAATTGAATGATCATAGCTACCAGTGAATCTTGTGTTATGAAAATCATTACTAGTATGCACATGTAGATAATTCAACAACTTTGGATGTTGCTCACCTTTTTGTATTACTGCAAGGTTCCACCTTAAAGTTGACCAATTGGAATGGAGGAATATAGGCAAACTTATTCAAGAAGTACAACTGGGGTGCTCTATCACTTAATGCTAAAGTATGCCATGCTAATGGAGTTGCTAACGGCTTGAGTGACTATTCTAACCATCTTGGTATTTGATACAATTCTGATGGCACTACTAATTAATTTACTAATTAATTTAGTGCAGTGACAGGGATCGAACACGGGTTCGAATTAGTGGTAGATGGTGCAATTAGGAGTAGTTAGGACGGAATAAAACTAATCAAAAGATTAGATTTCATTAGTTAGATTATTATCCCTTAGTTGTCAGACTAAGGTAGATCAGAAAGTTAGGGCTATTTCATACAAGAGTCTTTTATTGTTAGCAAGTTAGGGCTATTTAAGCTAGAGTTGTACGTTATTCTAATGGATTAAAAGTTAATAAAAATTCCAGAAAAACGATCAAGGTAGATCAGAAATTCCAGATTTGAGACGGTACTTCAAATCTGTAATTGAAGTTAAATAGGTCTTTAACTTAAGACCCCATTGTTCGAGATATAGGTCTATTTCGAGCAAATATCCCATTGACTCGAAGTCTAATCTGACTTTTAGTCAAATATCTCTACGGAATCAACTTGTCCCTCGATTATACGAGTCACGAGTTCGATCCCTAGCACAAAAATCGTCTTTTTATTTAATTCGCCTCCTCATTCGTAACATTAGGTATCAGTGATTCGGCTTTTGATTCCCTTAAATCCATACGGTCTTAATCTCGTCAACGCCAACTTGTTGGTTAATTTTCTCANCCGAAAATTTGAGAAACCCAAAATAACCCGACCCAAACTGGCCCGACCCGAATCCGATCCGGTTGACCCGTTTGCCAGGTCTACTCATGATCAACATAATGTGTACATACTTTGTCCATCTGTTTGCAATGGAAAAGCAATGGATAGCAATGTTTAACTTCCACAAACTGCCATGACTCAGAATCCACAAATGTAAGTGGCATTAACATAAAATTTGCCCTTCAATAGTTCAGTATCTTGTTCACCAACAAACAAGCAATTGGAACAATTCATACTTATGCACAAGCTAAAACCAGAAAAGTTTCCAACTTTCATCAAAAAACAGAACAGACGGCAAGAATTCATTACACAATCACGACCAGATAACTTACAGAGCAACTAGAAACACAAAACACACTTGATAAGACAAAAAAATCACCGCCCATAAAAAAACACACAAATGTCAAACTCTCTCATCATTGAATCGTCAAGTTTCAGTCTTACATTACAAAACAAACAACCCATCATCCTCTATAATACAACCAGCCTCCATCCTTTCGAAGAAGTAAGGAAATTAAAAGCCACTCGCATTCAAAGGTAACATGGCAATGCTCCAAACTGGCTATAAACCGAAATACTTCATTCGCTTGGCGAAAGCAATTAGGGCATCTGGCAACTCTACTCTTACAAAGATACATGTCTAATCTAATATTGTTTCGTTAGACAGATTATCTTCTCTAATAGCAAAAAGTTTGTATGCTAAGCATAAAAAAAAAACAAATTCACTCAATCAACCATCAAAATTAACACAAAAGCTCAAAAATTGAAATCCGAAAGTACCTCAGGATGATACTGAAGTCCATAAAACTTCCTCACAGGATTCTCAATAGCAGCAACAGCACCCTGTTGGCTAGTCGCCACAACTCGAAACCCATCAGGCATTTTAGCAACCTCGTCGCCATGGCTCATCCAAACAACCTGTTTATCACCCTTAAACTTATCCCCAAACAATCTACTTCCATCACATAAAACCTCAATCTCCATTTTACCATATTCTTGCTTATCACCAACTTTAACTAAACCCCCAAGTTTTTGGACAATCAGTTGCAACCCATAACAAATCCCGAGTACATGAACGTCTTTTTCTTCGACATATTCAACGAACCCATCAGGGAATACTGGCGCGTCAAGCGCGTGAACCGAGTGGGGACCACCAGAAAGGATAATTACACGTGGGTTCAAGTCGGTGATGGCTTTGAGTGAGGATGTGCCGGAAATGCAGAGGGAAAAGACGGAAAGGGACCGGATTCGACGAGTAATGAGGTGGGTGTATTGAGAACCATAATCTAGGATTAATACTAGGTCTGATTTATTGATTGCTTGTTGAGCATCCATTTTTTGGGATCTTTTGGAGAATTTTTTTAGATTTTTTTTGAGGGTTTGAAATTTTGGGGTTTAAGAAGAGGATTGGGGAAGATATGATAGTGGGTATGGAGGAGTATGGACTATGGATTAGGGTTTTAGACTTTTAGCAGTGCAGCGTGATTATCGTGCGGGTTTGGGTTTTACAATTTTAACCCATTTGTAGGGGTAATCTATAAATATTATTAAAAGGGTAAACCTTAAAAGTCCACGTAGACAATGTCACCTCATACTACTAAATGCCACCT
>LHUT01003960.1:0-14900 GCA_001412135.1 Silene latifolia subsp. alba
TTGGTCATGTAAATTTTCATTGTAACTTCATTAACCATTCTCATATTATGAACATTTTTCACCAAAATAAAAAAAAATATTTGAACATGCATTCTAATAATTAGAAATTTTAGGATTAAATTTTGATTAATAATTTTGTCTTTCAATAACAGTAAAATATTTGATTTAGTAAATTTTATTGATATATGTGATTTGCTATATTTCTCCATGTAAGAAATTGATTTTTAATCGGCCTTACTACTAAGAGAATAAAAATTCTCTTAGGTTTCCCTCCAAAAGGCATGTCCCTAATATAAATAAGGAAATAATTAAAACTTTCTTTCATTAAATTATTGTTTATTCAATTAATCTATTCTTATAATTAAACTCTAATATTTTAATTAAATTAATTAATTATGATTTTTTCATCACAATAAAATAAAATTGGTATTAAACTATAAATTATAAGTTGCTAAATTTTTTAGTAATACAATAATTATTATTGTAAGGAATAACTTGATACATCCTTTTTTTTGCAAGAAAGAGTATATCCTATTCTTATTCATCTATAAAGGGTCGAAAATAGGAATTTAGCAAAAATACGTTCAAGTGATCAATAATCAACATATTGTCCTTAGCATTCCTGTCAAGGATCCTAACGCCTATATGAAAATGAACTTGTCTAATCAAAGCATGCAGGGTAGTATCCTTACTAACAAAGATCCTTGTATTGCGCTCTTGCCAAACAGTATAAACAGTAGCACTAAGACAACTACAAAACCATCCACCTTTTCAATGTTTCCGTTTGTCCTTATGCCTGCACCAGGGTAGTTCCTGCTTCAAGTTAGTAGTTCTGCCTTGGACACCCATCTAGTTATAAAACAAATGAGAATGGGTTTCAGTGGCATTCTTGCACCAGACACACCAGTTGACCAAATAGAGCCCTCTCCTGTTTAGGTTGTCCACAGCAGGAAGTTTTCTTTGGGCATCAAGTGTGGTTATAAAGCTGTCCTTGGGTATGACATTAGGGTTTCAGACAGCCTTAGCCCATCCCACTTTGGTATAGTGTGGTCTCATAAGTTCATAAGCTTTACACACCATAAACTTGCCCTTAACTGACACACAAGTTGCAAGGGCATTCTCAACAATTGCAGCATTACCATAGAGCTGTACGAGTACATCTCTGATGTGTAATATCCCTCTCTAACTCTCAGAATGATGGGAGCTAATGGCAGTGCTCCTGATGGTATCAGTTTTAACATTATAAGCATCATTCCAGAGAGACCAGAAAGATTTCAGTATGATTGAGTATTCTCCAAATCCACTTATATAAATTTGCATTATCCCAAGATAAGATTTACTTGATGTTAAAGCCCCCTTCATCACAAAGGCAACAACAAGTTTTCCAACTTTTCATATACATCTTCTGTTCATCCACATTAGTATTCCATAGGTCAATCCTACAGAATTTGGTGAGAATTTTCAGTAAAGCTTTAGGTAGAAGTAAAATTATACACCAATAATTTTCTAATCCAAACAGTATATAATTGAGGAGTTGCAATCTTACACCATAAGAGAGCAGGTTTGTAGTCTAATGATTGACAGGTTTCTAGACTTTGCATATAAGAGCATTATACATTGGCAAGCTGACTTTACTGTCATGTAGAAGAAGTCTAAGATACCTGAAGGAGAATGATGTAACACCCCACTTACCAAGGAGCCTTAACAAGACTCTCCCCAATAAGTAAGGGCGTTACCATCTCGGTTGCCTGAGATAAGTATATCCACTAGACAATAACAGAACGTTTATTAAATGTATATTTACAGTTATACAAATATGTCAAAGGAAAACAACTCCGTAACTACTGATAAAGACTACTAAGCATAATTGACCACGTGATGACTCGATCTCCTCCATGTCCCGCGAGCGACATCATGAACCAACCTGCTAAACCAACTACTCACCATCCTCGAATGAATCACCACAGTTTTGAAAACAACAAACGGGGTCAGTCAACGGCATAACCAAAATAAAGAATACAAATATACGAAAAACACACAGACACAATCAATACAACCAATCCAATTGTAGTATCATTCTCCAAACTTCATTAGTAATCAATAAGCGACTACACACCCAAATGTGTTGTCCTGCCAGGTTACCCGTCGCAATAGGTAACCCTCACCGCCAGTGCAGGGGACCGTATCCATGGCCACCTAAGCCCCGGTCATCGCAACGAGTGCACCCAGATCATTAATGTGCACATCCCTCTTGTGACGGGAGCCACAAGAGGCGAACGTGGGGTTGAACCATCTCTCGAACATGGTCCCATCACAATAATACTAATCACAATATTACTCAACCAATCTCAATCCAACGCAGCATATTAATCAATCAATCACAAACAATCTCAAATTAATTACGCAATCGACTGAGTAGGGCAACCCTACCTTTCCGCCATTCCACAGAACGCATCCATCACACCACGTCAAGCAAGACTACATATCGAATCCTACAACAACAATCGTACCCTATCAATAAACTATTCCAGAACTATAACAAAAAGGACAAATAATCACCAACTCACCTCAATGAACAACCGATGTCGGTGACGACGACAACCCGACTAGAATCACCCCATGCATAGACCGTCACCCTTCCCAGGTTAGTGTTTCAGGCTATTCAAGAGGTGAAGAGAGATATGAGAGAATTAGAAGAGAGGGAGAGAGTGTTTAGGTTTTAGAAATGATAAAAGAAACCGTCGAAAAGAATTATGTTTCGGGCGTCACGTTTTATAATACCACGCTGTCAGCCTAGGTACTCGGTCGAGTATAGACATACTCAACCGAGTACGCCGCACTCGGTCAAGTATCTAAGCTACTTGGCCGAGTGTCCCCTACTAGAGGTCGAGTATTGCAAAATAAAGGCAGTGTAGTTGCTCTTTATCTCCTTTACCAAAGGCCACTCAAGGTCAACAAGTCAATCAACGGGTCCCTAAAAGGGCGGGTATTACAGTCTTCCCCCTTAAAAGGAATACTTCGTCCCCGAAGTTCATCCCATCCCAACCATAACGCAATAGACACCATAAAAGCTCAAGTAACACTCATGTAATAAATGAATAACGTCAACGTAAACATTACAAGATTTTTATTATGACATTATGACGTGCCTAATATCACAAAACTACAGTAACATGGTTCTAACGACCTTAGAACGATGTTTGTCACAACTACACTAGCATGATTAAAGATGTTTGTCACAAGTACACTAAATCATTTAGAAACAAGACTGATGGAATGAAATCGTTTAAATAGCATGATTAAAGATGTAAAGCAACCGTTTAACGAATTAAAGCGACAATTTCAACCATTTTAAAGAAGTTTTACAAAATCTTTTGCCGCGATGTTATGTACCCCTCTAAAAAGGAAATTCGTCCTCGAAATTCAGTTCCAACTATATTTAGACAGGAATAAATTTTATTTGAATATAACCGTTAGCAAAAGCAAACGTCCCTTCATCAAACAAGTAAGAGCATGCACGAGCCATAAGTAAATTAACCACACTTGTATAAAACGGAGATAAGGTAACTTGAAAATCACAATGTTAGAAAAAGACGTATGCCATGCACAATACCAACTAGTACCATAAGATTACTATGCTTCCTTCCACAACAAATCGTACATCACTTTCGTCTCCATTCCCAACAAAATTATTGTACCATCACAAAATTTGTCACACGGATACCATACCATTCGCACGTCAATACCAAGATTCTTATGAAGATGTATATAACAAGGTTTAACAACATATTCTACCAAACCACAAACTATGAATCAATCACTGACTCAGACTCAGGGTACTCGGTCGAGTACCTATGAGAACTCGGCCGCGTACGCGGTATTCGGTCGAGTATCCAGTACTCGGTCGAGTTCCTGGGGGCATAACTTGAACTACCGCAAGCACTAACATCAAATTGTAAACATCTCCCTGCAAAATGAGTTTAAGCACCTACCAACACCAAGAACCAAGTCTTAACTACAAACTAACATGGAAAACAAATAGAGTGTTGGCCTTATGGCCCAGTTACAATCATCTGAATCAAACAAAATGTTTAGCGAGTGATAAGAAGTTCACCATAACATCCAACAACTCAAGCAATATAAAAAAAAAATGGACCTCAAGTGTCCGCATCCTCGTCCATGTCCTCACCGCCACCTGTGCCGGATGTACCCGCTCTCTGATATGCTCATGCGTCATATTCACCACCGGTTCACCTCCCTGCCTCATCCAACTGGCTACCGTAGTTGGCTCCCCACGGTCTTGCAAGGCAACCATACTCGTAGCTCTCCAGGGTCCTCCACGTGGTGCGGTCCATACCGCAACTATGGAACACATCGGTATCATCTCTGGGTCCCTTCCACCACACCGACTGGGCAAGATCGGTCCCCACCCTCTGCTGATATGCCATCTCATGCATGTTCCTCAACACCAGAGTGCTAGATATCCGCTCCGTAAGCTAACTTATCTACATCCTAGGATCATGGACTGTAGGATAGGATGGACATGGGTGTGGGTAGAAGCTCAGCGAAGTGTAAAGAGGCTCAGTCTCCATCTCTCTAGTCGCCCTCCCTCCACGGTGCTCACGAGGAGTCGGAACAGTCTTTTACTTACCAGAAGTGGTGATCGACTCGGGTAAGTATAAAAGAATCTCAGGGGAGATGAGGTATAAATGGGGCTCGGGCCGGGGTTCTCCACTCCCGAGGTAATTTTCAGTCAAGTGATCGATCACAGGCAAGTTCTCCGCATCCGGCAATACCATCCACCTAGTTCCCTTTACCCTCCATGCTAAGGACCCTTAGTCCAACCTCCTCAGCCACTTCACATGGTACAAGTAAGCCTCATTTATGGTGAGGGTAGTCTCAAATAGGGCAGAAGTAGACTCAGATGGGGCCTCAAAGTCAGCCAAATGCTGAGCTAAGTGGGTCACTATGGCCCCACAACAAAGATGGCGGTACTTGGAGCGAGCCATAAATGCCAAGCTAGCACATACCACAACAGGAGCACTATAGCAAAAGTGCTTCTCCCGAATAGGATTAAGGTAGGACATCAAGAGCATTACCTCATGAGAGTTTAACTTGCTTGCGTCATTCCGACCAAAAAGCAAACAAGTCATCATCCTCAAAAAGATGCGAAGGGATACATGCTAGACGTCATTAATCAACATGACACTAGAGGTAGGGGCGGGTCGGCCGGTGAGGTAAGGTAGGTAGTGCGGTGCCCCACTCTCAGTCGCCACATCACTAATGTACCTCTCTTTTTCAGTTTATAAAACCAGGTGCTCAACAAACTCATCTAGGGTTAAGGCATGGTCGATGTTCAAAAGGCGAAAACTAACGGTCTTCCCACGCACATCATACTTAAAGGAACTTATAAACTCCAAGTTGAGGAAAGAGTAGGACTTTTTTCAAAAGTGATACAACCCCTCCATTCCAAAAATCTCGAATATATGCACTATATCCAATTCTATCCCCAAGTCCTTCAAAACCACCGGGTATACACACCTAGTTGGTCTCATAGTATGTCCAATCAATTCTATAAAAGCAGCCCGCTGTTCAAAGTCAGCGAAAATTACCGTCAGATACTTGTCAACGAAAGGAACAAGTGGCTCCGCACTGGATTACCCTTGCTCGATTATGGTATTGGCCCTGGTTCTCTTCTTGGGTGGTGCTCTTGGCTTCGAAATGCTGCAAGAAGACAAGTTAAACAAGAGTCTTTCCGGGATTTCAGACCATATCAAGAGAAATTTTCAGTTTGTTCAATTTTAAGACGAGTTTTTCTATCAAAAGGCGCAAGATTTACACTTGATAGAGTTTTGTTATTATCAATTGAACCCTTCATAGCATCCTCTCAAGAATCTAAGTGACCAAAATCAAAATTTAGGGCAAAACCCTAGAAATTTATCTGTAAAAACCATAAATTTTGGCATGAAATCGTCTTTTCCATACATAAATCAATTAATAAAAGTTACTACTACTAATTTAGCAACATACAAACATGAATCTTTAACTTAAAGAGTAGAAATTTTCAGATTTTGGGCAAATTACTCTATTGATTTGATTAAAAGCAAGAAGTTTTGAAAGATACATTACCTTAAGTCGGAAATGGATTGGAAAGAGTGAAGGTAAGAGAGCAAATCCGAGAGCAAAATTTACACAAATCACCAAAGTATAGGTTGTGAGAGAAAATTTTGAGGAAAGTATGTGTGAAAGAGTGATATGAGGTGGTAAAAGAATAGAAGTGGTGTTTATAAGGTTTCCAGAAAAATCATAGCTGAACCGCGAATTTTTGGGGTACTCGGTCGAGTACTGAACATACTCGGCCGAGTAGCCTCTACTCGGTCGAGTACCTGTGACTACTCGGTTGAGTACTCAGATTTGCGTATTACCATAGGTACTGACTTCCGATTAGTTGGCCGAGTGCCAACATACTCGGTCGAGTACTCACGCATAGTAACGGAATTTGAGCTTTTTGCGTATAATCTTCCCTGCAAAACAATAAATATTGTTCGGAGTCCAAACTTATTCGGAACTCGTCACATTTAGGCCCTACTTCTACCACATACAAAATAACTCACCAATCACGTACGTCTATACCTTGTAATTGTACATCATATATCATACTCCATGTAATTATTTGAAAAGAAACTAACCATGTTACGTCCACACAGAACCTATTCTAAATCGATTATATCACCAACAAGGTCATAAATAATATCATGCACATACAAGTATCTACTCCGTCTATTCATATAATACTAGCTCAAATCATTCACACACTCTAGCTATCATATATTGACATGTCATACCGTTACCATCTACCATTACTTCCTTTATCAAGACCAACTATACATAGAATTCCAAACCAACCACACACAACTCATTCATATGCACAAACACACATCATATCTTACATCTTAGGTACTTCAACATTGACACCAACACAAAGTAACATCCAAGGAAACCACACATCATACCTCCAACACACACGCACACATAATATCATACATTTACCTCACGTGACGTTGATGGATTAAGTATGTTGGGGCTGGGATCCTAAGATGAGGGCGCCTTCTCACCCAAAACCGACATAAGGGGCTCCCAATACACATACACCAGGTTCATTTTAATTTTGACGCCCTACAATCATTTGGTTCAGGCTCCAGAATCGTCGCTCTGATGCCACTTTTTAATACCTCCACTTACCAAGGAGCCTTAACAAGACCTTCCACAATAAGTAAGGGCGTTACCATCTCGGTTGCCGGAGATAAGTATATTAAATAAACAATAACAGAACCTTAATTAAATGTATCTTTACAGTTATACAAACATGTCAAAGGAAAACAAATCTGTAACTACTGATAAAGACTACTAAGCATAAGTGACCGCGTGATAACTCGACCCCCTCCATGTCCTACAAGCGACATCATCAACCAACCTGCTAAACCAACTGCTCACCATCCCTGAATAGATCACCACAGTTTTGAAAACAACAAACGAGGCCAGTCATCTGCATAACCAAAATAAAGAATACAAAGATACGAACAACACACATAGACACAATCAATACGACCAATCCAATGTAGTATCATTCTCCAAACTCCATTTGTAATCAATAACGGACTACACATCCAAATGTGTACTCCTGCCAGGTTACCCATCGCAATAGGTAACCCTTATCTCCAGTGGGGGGACCACAGCCATGCCCACCTAAGCCCCGCTCATCGCAACGAGCGCACCCAGATAATTAATGTGCAAGACCCTCTTGTGACGGGTGCCACAAGAGGCGAACGTGGGTTGTAACCATCTCCCGAACATGGTCCCATTACAACAATACCAATCACAATATTACTCAACTAATCTCAATCCAATGCAGCATATTAATTAATAAATCACAAACAATCTCAAATTAATTCCGCAATCGACTGAGTAGGGAAACCCTACCTTTCCGCCATTCCACAGAACGCATCCATCACACCACGTATGCCTATACTCGACCGAGTACGCCGCAATCGGTCGAGTATCCAAACTACTTGGCCGAGTGTCCCCTACTAGGTCGAATATTACAAAACAAAGGCTGGGTAATCTCTCTTTATCTCCTTTACCAAAGGCCACTCAAGGTCAACAGGTCAATCAACGGGTCCCTAAAAAGGCGAGTATTACAAATGAACCTTCAGAATATCCAGTAAGCTGTTTGATCATCACCTTGACTTCAGCTTTAATACCACCAAAGTAAATATCTATCTTATCAAGATTAGCCACCAAGCTAGAAACTGATCCAAAAAGGTCAAGGTTTTGTGCCACAGCTTAAACAAAAGGGACATCTCGCCTGATAAAGATCATGAGGTCATCAGTAAAAGTTAAGTGGTTCAGTTTGAGTTTTACACATTTTGGGTGGTCGGTAACCTGAGGCTTGGAACAAATTTGCCTTTGATATCTGGATAATATCTCCATTCCTAGGACAAACAAGTACTGAGATGGAGGATCTCCTTACCTCAACCCCCTACTCCTTTATAAAAAAAACCCCACATTCCCACCATTTATCTTCAAAGTAAACCAAGTACTACTGATACATCCCATGATCCATGTAATAATTTGCTCAAGCAAATCAGGCTTCTAAGCATACATTCAACAAAAGGCCATTGAACAAAATTAAAAGCTAATTTTGATATCAACTTTGATCAGGCTTCTAGGAGAACAAGAGTTATGACTATAACCTTTAATTAAAGCCTAAGAGAGCATAATAATCTCAAATATGTTTCCACCCTCAACAAAATGCACCTTGTCCATGGCCCACTAGCTGGTTCGGCAAGGGTTTCAGCCTAGTTACCAAAATTTTACTGATTGTTTTGCGTATGACAGTACAACATGCAATTGACCTGAAGTCTTTCACTGATCTTACTGCCTATTTCTTGGGATAAGAGTAAGTACAGTAACATTTGCTTACTTAACTTGATACATAGTTATTATTAGCTTCGTTGCAGAAAACAAATTCATTAAAAAAAATCACAACTTAACTTAATAATTTTTCTTTAATTAGTTTTCCATTTTAATTTTTTTTTTTCATATCTACAATAGAGTGAAATATTAAATATTGATGAGGTGCAAATTTAAAACTATAAATAATACACTAAATTTTTTTTTTATATACCGTGCATGCATTGTGCGAGATCTATATTAATTACATACTGACCAAACAGACCATCATTCGGGCAAAAACAATATTGTAAGCTTTTTTTTTTTAAAGAAGCTTTTTTGGGTTTGATCATGGACTTTTCCGGGTCCAAGCAAGGAACCCAATCCTGGAAAAAAATCAGGTTTAACCAATTCATTTTTCATCACAAGATTACGGGAAAAAACTATTGTCCGGAAAAAAAGATTATGGGAAAAAATAGGGCTAAGATTCACCGCATACTCGCATAGTGCTACATCTTATCAGCCAACTAAAATACTCAGTAATACACTAAAATAACCTATAAAAAATTCCATTTTCTTCATTAATAAAAAATACAAGGATTACAATGTAAATTATTCTCCTCATCTCATTTTTATTATCCCCTATATTTTGGGAGAATTTAAGGAAAATGATGAATTAACTATTTTACAACGTACTAAAAAGTGTTGGAACAAAGTTACGTTTAATTTATTATGGAGAAAATACATGGTGGTACTGTGGTAATTCCTTATTTAAGGACAATATTGAATGATCAAATTTTTTCTTTACTAAATTTAGAAAGAAGACAATACTCTAAGGATAAATTTTGAAAACAAAAATGCAAACTAAAATTGAGATGGAAGGAATACTTATCAACATGTCGCAGCTAAATATCTAATTCAAACCATCATTCTCCCCTTCGTCATTTTTCAACTAATGGAATTAACATTCAACTTTATGTTGTCTTTTACTATCTTATTTAGGAGTATTGGCACATAATTACGTCATGATCAAAGCTTCAATTAAGAAATTAGCGAACTCCAAATACAACGGCTCATATAGATTTTTAGCAGGTGATAAGGTACCTGTCCTGTTTTTGGACAAGAAACGGTCTCTTGATCCTTTTCATTTTACGGTTTTGGATGGCCCAGTGGTTAAACGACCTCGACCGGAACAAGTCACTTTAAACTTTTTACAAGTTTCTCCTCTAATATTTTTATCTTCTACTTTCTCGAGCGATGAAGACCTCTTCTCTGTTTTGGGTCTGGTGGCGGACCTTAATTCGCCACCCGTTTTCCAATGAAGATCTTTTGCTGGAATTGTAGGGGGCTAGGTGCAGCGGATGATCCTACAATTCCTTTCCTACTTAGAAGCGCCCACCAATACCATCCATCAATTTTGTTTTTGCAAGAAACCATGACTACAGCCGCTTCAGCATCCTCTTGAACTTCTCATCTGGGCTTACCTTACTTTTGCGGGGTTGACTCAGTAAGACGTAGTGGTGGCCTCCTTTTGCGTTGGGATGACTCGGTTGTATTAACTACCCTTTTTGTAGATCCTCACTACATCTTCTGTAAAATAGCTTTCACTAGGCCACCTTGTAAAAATTATGTAATGTTTGTTTTATTTATATATGGAGAAGCAAGGTTTGAGTATCGACAGTCTTTGTGGAATCGGATTACATCTTTGATCTCTGGCATCACTCCTATACTGTTGATTGGGGACTTTAATCAGGTAGAATTGTTTTCTGATAAGCTTGGTGGTACCAACATCATTCGTGGACAACGTGACTTCACTACATGGAAAATTGCTAACGGTCATGCGGATCTCCCCTACTTTGGTCTCCGGTTTACTTGGATGAATAGTCAACTTAATTCAAATACTATTTTTGAACGACTTGATCGTGCCTACGCCAATCAAGACTAGGGTCATCTTTTTCCTAATGCTTCAATTGCACATCTGCCTATTCTTGTTTCCGATCATGCACCTGTTATTCTTACTCTGTTTCCAGTTTCACCTTCACGAAGACGACCATATCGTATTGATAACTGGTGTTTAACTTTCACTGAAGTCCAAAAACTTGTTAAGGAAGCTTGGGATGCTCCATTCTATGGTTCCTCGATGTATGTGTTGTCACGGAAGCTAGCCTCTGTTCGCCAATCCATTCTGCAATGGGTACGTAATCATCGTATTTCTTGTGGGATTAACTGGTCTGACATAGAGGCTGATTTAGATTTGATAGCCAAGCAAATTGTGGATGACCACTCAGCTACATCTTTTCTACAACTACGCTCCTCTCGCTTGGATCTGTTACGCACCCAAAGACAATACTGGATACAACGTTCCAAGCTCGCCGCTGAAGTGTTGGACGACTTTCCTACCCGGTTTCTTTACAACAGGGTGAAACAACGTGCCACAAAGCACCATATTCTCGCTCTTCGCTCTACTAATGGTGACTGGTTGTACTCGCCTGATTCTATTACATCTGAAATCCTCAATTATTTCAAGACTATGTTGTGCCGTACCATGTCTCAGGATTCCGCTGCTCCTCTTGGATATATCCATCCTTTGCTTTCTGGTTTACACATGCCCAGGCTTGGCCCTGTTAACTGTTCCATTTTACAAGCTCCTTTCTCAGAACAATATATTCTCCGGGCTCTCAGGGGTATGGATGGATCAAAATCCCCTGGACCAGACGGTATTACTCCGAAACTTTTCCACCTTTTTTGGCCACAAATTGGCCATATGGTTACTTTAGCTATAATACGTTTCCTGAATTCCGGAGTTATGCTGAAAGAATGGAATAACACTCTTATAGTTCTTATACCCAAGGTTGATAAACCGGAGTTGGTTTCGCAGTAAAAACCCATTAGCCTTTGTAATGTTCTGTACCGTTTGGCATCAAAATGTCTTGATAACCGTCTCAAAATGGTGATTCCGTCTCTCATCTCTGATTCCCAACAGGCTTTTGTTCCGGACCGTCTTATGTCTGATGGCTGCATTATTGCTAACGAGATTCTGCACTACATCAACAAAACTAAGAGAGGAACGAATTGTTATGCGGTGCTTAAACTTGATATGCATAAGGCTTTTGACCGTGTTTCGTGGCATTTCCTTATGTCCGTTTTGGAACGGTTTGGTTTTCCTATAACCTGGCGCAATCTTATCTGGGAATGTATTTCAATAGTTACCTACAGGGTTATGATTAATGGCGAACCTTCGGCCTCCTTTCATCCAACTTGCGGTCTACGTCAGGGTGATCCACTTTCACCTTACTTATTTATTATGTGTATGGAGATTTTGTCTTGCCAATTACGGAAAGCTGAGTCTCAACGACAAATTAATGACCTCAAGATCTCTCGATATGCTCCGACTCTTTCGCATCTTTTCTATGCGGATGATGCTTTCATTTGCTGTAAGGCAACTCCCTCATCTTTTGAGACTCTCCGGGATATTTTTCAAAGTTTCGAGGCTGCGTCTAGTCAGATGATTAATCTTGAAAAGTCCTTTATAAAGTTCGGCCCCAATTCGCCAGATGATCTTAAGTCCCATTTAACTTCAGTTCTTCGAATGAAAGACTCTTCCACATTTGGTACTTACTTAGGTGTCCCGGTCGATCTCCCGAAATAAAAGCAGACTGCTTTTCATGGGCTTATTGATAAGCTAACAACCCGTATTTCCTCTTGGTCTTCTCTACATCAGTCCCAGTCTAGCAAGTTGATAATTATCAATTCTATTTTGATTGGATCGATGACTCATATTCTCGCTGCTGTCCCTCTGCCTCTTGCTATTTCCCGCAAGTTTGACTCCTTAATTCTGGTTTTTGGTGAAGCAAGGATACAACACGACGATCCATCCACTGGTTATCTCAACAGCACCTTCACGCTCCAAAAACCAGCGGTGGACTGGGTATTAAATCGGTGACGATTCTAGGACAGGTAACTCTCATGAAAAAAATTTGGCGACTACATCACAAACCTGCTGGACTACTTGCAAAGTATTTGACCCCGAAATATCAAAAGGATCTGCCTATTCCTAAGATTAAATCCAAGGTTACTCAACCTTCCTATGTTTGGAAAGAAATTTGTCGAGCTGTTGCTTCATGTGCGCCTGCTTTGGCTTGAAAAGTTGGTAATGGTGCATCCTTTGACCTCTTCTCTTGTCCTTGGGTGCAAGGTCAAACCTCGGTTTGGAGGCACCCTCAACCTCCTTTAGCTCCAACTATCTCTGAGTTGGTCCTTGATAATGGCTCCTGGAACCCAAGCATTGTTTTTAATCTTTTTGAGCAATTTACAGCTAAGGACATTCTTGCTATGGAACCACCAGTTCTTGCTTCGGATGACTTCCTTTACTGGAAGTATACTGAAGACGGGAGTTATAATGTCCGGTCAGGGTATGCGTATCTATCCTCTCAAGCTTTGCTTCCTGTACCATTGCTCCAGTCTTTTCCTTGGAGGATTATATGGCGCCTTCCCTTTTCAAATAAATTTGCTATCATTATTTGGAGGCTCGCGCATAATATCCTTCCCACCATGACAAGCCTTGCTCACCGTGGTTTCCAGCTCGATACTACTTGTGTTCTTTGTAGATGCTTCTCTGAAACGTCGGACCATTTGTTCCGCTCTTGCGATGTTATACAACATGTATGGCGTTGCTCTGTGGTTGGTATACATTCCCTTGCCAACCCAGCTATCTCTTTCCTCCGCTGGCTAGCTGATCATATCTCCTACCTTCATCGCCTTTCTACATCTGGATCTACACCCCTTCTTTATTTCTTTTGTGTCTTGCGAGCGATCTGGCTCACTCGTAATTCGGTTGTTTTTGAGCATAGCAGTGTTGATCCTACAAGGATTCTTCAACTTTCCAGCATTATGCAGGGAATGCATTTAAGCCTACCTACTTTAAGGAACGCTAGTTCCTCAGTCACAGCAACGCCTATAGTGGCAGGTACACAATGTCCGCTATCATTACCTTCTCTTTCTTACTACCTATTAATCTGCAGGAACTCTTCTACCGGCTCCTATACGGCTTCGTTCTCCGACTCTAGCTCCGGATGTACAGAGCAATTCTATGTCCGTGCTACACCTGCTTTCGCCGCTTACTCTCAGGCTCTACTCCAGCTTATGATACAGCTACGCTCAGACCCCTGCGTAAGAGTCACCTTCTGGGCGACCTCAAGGAAACTATCTTCAGTTTTGGCTTCTCAAGCGCCAGTACCAATTGTCGCGCGAAATTCCCTGTATGAAATTCGCCGTTTACTTCGCTTACATCGTCACTGGTCAGTCAGTCTAGCGACTGGCTAAACTCCTATGTTTTGTGTGTTCCTGTAACGCTACTTTATTTTATTTATTACATCGGTTTACTATTGTCGAAAAAAAAATATAGATTTTTAGCGAAGCAAAATCAAAGAATACTATATCGTTTTACATCTAGGTAAATTTGAACAACCCTTAAACGTTTGTCATGGGTACTTCTATGTTTTTTAGTTTTATTATGGATATCCTCCTTTTCTACTAAAAAACTTTGACCGCTATAATTCATGGTTATAAATTCGAAACATGACAACTGTTTTCTTGTAATTGATCGTCTTTCAGAGATCTTCGATTTGCAAAAAAAAATTATCACTTTATAAACTTGTTGCAAGAGTTATGGTCGGTCAACCGTTTTTAATCAAATAAACTTTGACTGATTATATCTCATGACTACAACTTCATAAATTTATGATTTTTTTCCAAATTGATCATCTTTACAAGATGTTTAGTTTGGCAAAAGGTTTTTTCGTTTTTGGAGTTCGTCACTAAGAATTATAGAAGGTCAAAGATTTTTAGCGCAAGCGTACCGTGTAGAATATCTATAAAATATAGATAAAAGGGTACCTAAAACATCAAATTAAATGTGACATGACAAATTTAAATATGACATGGTAAAT
>LHUT01003962.1:0-21474 GCA_001412135.1 Silene latifolia subsp. alba
TTTGTGATTACTTAGTAGTGATATGATGTTGATTATGTTTTTATGTTTTATTAGTATAATGCGATCACTAATAATATAAACTTTTCCACACACAATCTTCTTTATATATAATAAAAAAATAAAATATTTTTTAAATTTTTTTTTTTTTTAATTGAATTTTTAATTTTTTTTTTTTTTTTTTTCTTTTTTTTTTTTCTTTTTTTTTTTTTTTAAAAAACGTGTATGTGAATCATCTTCCAAAGTACTTTCCTCGATCTTTCTGTTAGTCGTCGTCCTATATATACACTCCCACTCTTCGTCTTTTTAACGCAATTCTTTGGCCTTGCTTGTTAGACCACCTCCTTTTAACACAATTCTCCATGAACAATTAACGCATCAGGTATCAGTGTATCACCATCTCATACCATTTCCTTAACACTAATTTGGTAATCAACATTGCCCTCTTTATCTTACCTTTCTGTATTTTTTATACTCGTACTACCCAATTTCTGTGTATATCAGATTAACGGATTTTTAACCGCTTTTTAAGAGTTTGTTTTTCTTCTCTACTTATTATATGGTGATCCGTCTTGCTCTTGTATGATAGTAGTATTAGGGTAAAACCGTCTTTTCCTTTATCTTTGTTAATTGTAATAAATGAGTATTTAACTAATAAAAGATCGTTTCTTCAGGTATTACAGTATAAACACAAGATTTTACTGTTTCTAACACATTTTTCCGCCTTATTCCGACTCTACCCTCCATTGATGGTGTCGGAACAGATTTGGGATGGTCGTGGTTGGTTGAGGATCTGGTATTGAAATGAAGGGTATTAATGGAAAAAAGGCAAAATGGGTAGGATATACTAAAATTGTGTGTGGGATTTAACAATTATGATTATTTAATGTTTGTTTTAGTTGTTTTTAGGAATTTTGAGCAGATTGAAGTTATTGTGCATTTTTGTTTTCTTTACTAATCTAGAAATGAATTAGTTGGGGTTTATTTTAGACAAATTACAGTTATTGGGCATTTTTGTTTTCTTTACTAATCGGGTCATTAGTTGGTCTACCTTAACTCCTTAAACGGCCATCTCCTATCCGTCTTATGAATCAAAGAGGTCTTAGCCTAGGGGTCAAGAAGGAGTTTATAGTGGACAATAACCCCATCCTCGATATGTGTCACCCTATAAATATAGGCGGATATGCCCATCTTAAATAAGAATTTGTGCTCTAAGGGCATATTTCATTTTCATTTGGTTTTAATTCTAGAAAATTGATCCCCCATGACGTCATCATCCCCACTCCTAAAACCCTAAGAGGGCGGGTAAGGAAGATTTGTGGGTGGGGAGGGGTTTTCGGGAGTAGGGTAGGTCTTTCGTGGAGGTTGGGTGGTGGGTATGGGAGATCAGATGTTAGATGAAGACAGAGATCTGAGGTTAGGTGAAGACGGGGAGTCCGGTAAGAGATGCCTCATAGGTGGTGAAGTGGTGGTGTGATGAAAACTGGGAGATGTTGGGCTAGTAATACGGCGAAAGTGGGGGTCTTGAGACCCTATAACTTTCCTGACAGAGACGTTTTTGATAGTTAGATTTGTTTGATTTGCAGATTTTTTTGTTTTTTAGACCCATAGTAAAAAGAAACATTGCAATTATATTAAAATTGACCCACACTTTTTCAATTCTGGCTTCGCCGTTGGTACTGCTAGATGGTTAAAATGGTTCGGAGGTCAGTTTCTGTGGAGGGAGTGGATTAGGAGGGCAATATTGTAATTAGATGGGGTATCAGGAGGACAACGTAGTAGTATCAAGAGAAAACTTACCCAAATTGCCTCGAAAGAAATATGGAAGACAACCGGGAATCCGAGGGAGTTTAAAACTGTGCGTCTATGGAGTTGATTTTGTACTACCCTTGTGGGAGAAGGGGAAAAATCAATCCCCAAATTGTGAAAATCATCTTTTATGTACTATCCTCTAAAATTAGTTCTTCCTTAGATTGTTTATTTATGTATCTCTTTGATTGTGAATTTTACAATCCTTTGTTTGAGTAACAAGTACCCATGTTTGACTCGCGATGCCCCTCCAAATCCATCTCGGTTCTCGTTCTACTAGGGTTGTCTAAAAGAGTGTTTTTGAAGGGGAGACTTGTTTCTAAGTACATATCCTATCATGTGCTCCGTACGTATCTATCTCATTGCATAACTTCTAATTTTTGACATGTGTGGCCTGTTAGTCTCTTTGTTGCATTGGTCTGGATTTTAACACCTCCTTTTGGTGAAAATCTGAACACCTGGTTTGGGTCTTGTGCAGAAACATCTGAGATGAGGCCGAATGCCGTCTTCTGGAAGTTAATAGTGCTCTTAACGATATTACGTGGGGGAGAATCACGAGATGAAAATTTACTCAGTAATAAAACTGAGCTTTTAAATGCCTCATATGTAGAGATGTTTGGAAAAAGCAAGAAGAGAAAACGAGGAGTCTCTGAGTTGGGCATTTGGAGTGCTCGGGCACGTGAAGATGAGGAAGGATTTCCTCAATCTAAAAGACAGGCGTGCCTAGATTGTGAATTGGGAGTCTGGGGAAAGAAGGTGGGTGTTGAGAGATGCATAGGTACAACGGTTGCCCATGAGTGTAAGGATTGTTTATGTTCGGTGTGTGACTCACGGCATGGATTAGTTGATCAAGGTCCAAGCCGTGGTAAGCATATTCCAGTCAACAAGTTGATTGGCCAAGTGGCTTCAGAGACGCAACTTCAGCGTCTATTATTGGATTCTAAAGTTGGGAGGGTTGCAATTCATGGGACAAAAGGAATTGGTAAGACCGCTTTGATGAAGCATCTGCATAATTATGCTCTAGATTTTGATGAGATGTTTGATTATGTCTTCTGGGTCACGTGCCCTCCTCATCTTCGTAGCATCAAGGATTTACAATATTATGTTGCCATGGCAGTGCAATGCGATCTATCTAACATTCATGACACGGCAGCAAGGGCGAAAAAACTATTTGAGACGCTCGTAAGTCGTGGAAGAACTGTGATATTCTTAGATGCTGTCTCTGAAGTGAATATCGCCTTTGAACACATAGGGATTCCACTTTCTTCTGAAGGAAGTTCCTGCAAACTTGTGATTACCACTAGCTGCCCTTTAGCTTGTAGACCGTTGAATAGTTTTCACTCTGTTCAAGTCAATCCTCTTTCTGAAGAAGAGGCACTTGCCTTGTTCATGATTGAAGCAGGAATAGACTTTGGATGCGTTTCTCATCTGAATGACGTCCCTAAGTTACTGTCAAAGAAGTGCTGTGGAGTCCCACGTGTTATTGTAGAAACAGCTACCCGTATGTGTGGCATTAACGATGTCCGCGAATGGAGACATAGAGTGAATCTGGGGATTAGGAATGACATTTTATTTGAGGCTATAACTGATGAGTACATAGCGTAGAAAAACTTTAGTTAAGAGAGCTTTTGTAGAGTTTACTCCTGGAACAAAAAAATTACTTGGACAAAATAGAGCAGCTTTTTCAGAATTCTGAGAGTCAGTTTGGAGGTACCACCATAGAATTAAGTTGTTAATTTGATTTTGATATGCAATTCTTGTTATTGTTGTTGTTGTATGCAATACTTGTTATTCGTAAATGTCAATGAAAAAGGTGGTATATTTTTTTTTAGGTAAATGATCTAGCACACTTTGCAACGCTTATATCTTTGTATGTCTGTTTTGCTGTGCAAGTTGCTACTGAAAGTTTTCTATGAGCGTCTGTGGTAAAAAATCTGTTCTTTTACCTGGCTTTACTGGATACTTCCTTTGCTCTGGCTATTGTTTGTTAAGTCAAAATTAAATTGAGTTATGAACCGGTTATTTCTCAATCTGACAGAATCAAGTCTAAACTTATGATAAGCAGTAGAGGGCTAGAGGCCCTGGTTTTGCTCCACATCCCTTTTAGCATTGTATTTCTGATGTAGAATTCTCATTTGTATTTGCTTCTTTTCCTAAATTTAAGCTGCATGCGACACATTCTGCAACTGTTGCTGAACAATCAGCCAGTACAACATCTATTTATTTGTTTTCATCTGACTTTGGTGATCAACCAACGTCAACTTTGATTGTTAATTTCTCCTTATATATGTGGATATGCAGTGTAAAATTGATACGGTTGATTTTTGTGAAAGTGTCATTTTCGTGTTATCTTTTCTGAAAAGTTGTAGCAATTTGATATTGCAAGAAAATATTGGTTAAAATTGACATTGTTTGGCCATCAAAATAAAAATGGGTCAATATTGATGGGATGGAGTTAGTAGTAGTTACTAGTTAGCGCTTGAGGAAGACAATTCGGTACTGTTGAGTGCTGGAGGTGACAAAAATCCGCCTCAATCACCCATAAAAAAAAGGTGGTGGATTATCTCTTTCGGATTACGAAGGGTCTCCCCATTACCATTTTTGTTAGTAAATCTCAAATGGGTGTTTGACATCGTCCTGTACAAGGTTCCAAATGGTTTAAATTGTCAATTTGTCATATTTTTCTTATGATCTTAGTGTTACAGATGCTGGATTTTGAAAATCAACTGGTTACATAAAAGGATCCGTATTATGTAATATTCCAAGGTAAGATTCCCCTACTTACGATCTTGCTTCTTTTGTATCAATTTTTTCCTTTATGTTTCATAATATTATTGGTTAAAAAAATATATAGGCTCTTTCGAAAACAACCTCTTTGTGATTTAAGTAGCTCCCTCACACATAAGCTTCTTCAAGGCACTGGTATAATGTTGTCAGTGTTGTGATTGATCAATTGAGTATGGTACTGTATTTGTTCAAAAGGTATGATTTTTTCTTGAACATTCATGAAGTAATTTCTTGCTTTAAAGTCAATTTATTTTGTTTTCATTACTATTGGATCTGATAGCCAGATACAAAGTATTAACCAAGATCCTCCCATATCTTCCATATCTTCACATATTCACAAAGAAGCGAGTAAATAATCCACAATGTGTAAATATAGTCAGTGTATATATCTTGCTTCTTTGTGAATATGTGAAGAGGATTGTTTATGTTCGGTGTGTGACTCACGGCATGGATTAGTTGATCAAGGTCCAAGCCGTGGTAAGCATATTCCAGTCAACAAGTTGATTGGCCAAGTGGCTTCAGAGACGCAACTTCAGCGTCTATTATTGGATTCTAAAGTTGGGAGGGTTGCAATTCATGGGACAGAAGGAATTGGTAAGACCGCTTTGATGAAGCATCTGCATAATTATGCTTTAGATTTTGTTGAGATGTTTGATTATGTCTTTTGGGTCACCTGCCCTCAATCGTGTAGAATCGAGGATTTACAAGATTATGTTGCCATGGCAGTGAAATGCGATCTCTCTAACATTAATGACCCAACAATAAGGGCGAAAAAGCTATTTGAGACACTCGTAAGTCGTGGAAGAACTGTGATATTCTTAGACGCTGTCTCTGAAGCGGATATCACCCTTGACCACATAGGGATTCCACTTTCTACTGAAGGAAGTTCTTGCAAACTTGTGATTACCACTAGTTGCCCTTTAGATTGTAGATTGTTGGATAGTTTTGAAACTGTTCAAGTCAATCCTCTTTCTGAAGACGAGGCACTTGACTTGTTCATGATTGAAGCAGGAATAGACTCTGGACGCATTTCTCAGCTAAATGACGCCCCTAAGTTCCTGTCCATGAAATGCTGTGGAGTCCCACGTGTTATTGTACACACAGCTACTCGTATGTGTGGCATTGATGATGTCCGTGAATGGAGAAATAGAGTGAATTTGGGGATTGAAAATGAAGTCTGATTTGAGGTTTTAACGAATAAGCTTGAATGAGATGGTAGATAGTGTAGAAAAACTTAAGTGAAGAGATATTTTGTAGAGTTTACTCGTGGAACAAAGAAAATACTTGGACAAAATAGAGCCGGTTCTTCAGAACTCTGCAAATCAGTTTGAAGGTACCACCATAGAATTAGGTTTTTGATATGTAGTTCATGTTATTTCTACATATCAATGAAAAAGGTGGTATATTGTTTTTGGGTAAATAATCTAGCACACTTTGTTAGACTTTTATCTCTGTATGGCTGTTTTGTTGTGCTAGTTGCCGAAGGTTTTCTATGTGCGTCTGTGGTTAAAAATCTATTCTTTTACCTTGGTCTGCTTGATACTTCCTTTGCGTCTGTGGTTAAAAATCTATCCTTTTTTCCTTTACTTGTACGATCTTGCTTCTTTTGTATCCTTTACATCATAATATTGGATAAAAAAAAACACAGGTTCTTTCGAGAACAGCCTCTGTGATTTACGTAGCTTCCTTACATATGAGCTTCTTCAAGGCATTGGTGTAATGTTGTCACTGTTGTGTTGCTCAATTGAGTATGGTACTGTTATGATGCAAAAGCTATGATTTTTTCTGTTCTTGAGCATTCATTTAATAATTTCTTGCTTTAAACTCAGGCATAGCAGAAATCATATTGTGCAAGAATTGACAGTTTAGATGCCTTTTATGCTGCAAATCCTGTTCCTTTTCTAAGCATCACCTTGGCACTAGTCTGTGGGACTTAAGATAATACCCATCTGTTGAACTATGGGAACATAATCGGACAATTTTTTGTATGACGCAGGAATGCTGCAGATGGTTTTGACATTGAGTTTTGGTGGGTTGAAGTGCACAGGNTGACACTCTCTCATTGGCTGGAAAACGGAAAATAATTAGGCTGCTAACCTAGGTCGTGACCTTGTACTTAAGAGGATGAAAATATAAGAGGTAACTAAAAGGAAAAATATTAATGACCCAATTAACTCAACCTTTTACTTGAAGATGGTCTAATAACAAAACTTTCCAAATGTGACAAAATTTAACGACCGAAACACCATCACTCGTTCCTCAAGTCTTCCCCAACGCTTCTCTTACGGAACCCACATTACCAAAAAGTAAACCATACCGTAACCTTTGCGCCCTTTTTTTCCCTCTATATATAATCCCCATAAAAAATCACCACTTTATTCCACCATTTTATTCCGCTACTCGTTACGCTTTTTTACTAGCCACATGATAATATCGTAACCACGTCTATTTCCGTCTATATTCATTCACACATTATTATACTTCCTCTGTCCCAATTTTATTGTCCTCTTACGAGCCGGTAATAAGATTATCTTAACGTGTCGGTAACATGACCGGAAATGGCCCGTCGTCGCAGAGCCGTTGTGTTCGAGATGTACTCTGCGACGCCGGTGCCGGTGCTGCCGCTGGTTCGTTTCTTCCCTTCTTTATTAGTTTCTTTAATGATTGAGACGGAAAGAGTATTTTTTTTAATTGAAGTCAATTTGATAGTGGAATTAGGGTTTTGAAGATGAATGTGGAGGTTAATTGTAGAATAATGAGCTTAATTTGATGTGCAGGTTCAATTGCGGCGACGTTTGTTTGTCCGTTAGATGTGATTAAGACTAGATTGCAGGTTCATGGAACAAATATGGCTTCTGGTTCTACTGTTAAAGGTGTGTTCGCGTTTAATTGATTGCTGAATTGTTTGATTAATGTTTAATGTTTGTTAATTTTATTGTTTTGATGAAATTTGTTGTCAATTGATTGTTGAATGGAATGAGAATTGAGTACTAGTGCTTGAAGAATCGATGTTGATGCTTAACATTAGATTTAATTCGAGTATTTGAGCTCCGATGCTCGTGAATTTTCGTTGAAATTATAGTTTGAGAAGCTCACGGCTTACCTGATGTATTACCATGAGATAGTTAGTTTAAAATTTATTGTTCTTAGGAGTGTATAAACGAGTACAAACTCTCGTGAATGGCTCATGAAACAGTTCAGTCAAAGGTTATTCGAGTCAAATCGAATGCAAAACCCGTTTAATGATGCTTGTTTCACAAATCAGTGAAGAAAAGGTGTAGATACTTTATAATTATTAAATGCCTGCTGTAGCTAGTTTAAGATGCATATTTTATCTAGCTAAACAAGGCCAGCTCGAGTGAGAATTTATAGATGAATGGGGCTTGATGGTGGTAATAAGTAACCTGTGCTGATTTGTGTTTGATGTGAACTTGAGTTTGATTAATACGGAGCACTAAACAGTTAGTTACGAATACACATTTATTCGTCTTGGCTCGTTTACAACCCTTGCCATTGTATCTTAAGCCCTTGACTCTGTTTATCCTAAACAAGCCTTTTTTTTGTTGTAGTAGTTTGGCATGTGTAAGCAGTGATAGTTGTCTGACAGTTAATAAAAGATTACACAAAAACTTGATCTTTCTATTTGTAGTGCACTCTTGAATTTACACGAGAGTTGTTGGTTTGTTTATTGTCGAAGAAACACAATTTATCTCACGGAATGGTTTCATTTGTATCTTAGTGTTAAGTATCGATCCGCTTGTGTAGAGTATTGAAAACATTTGGCTAAGCTATTGGCGATGGTCAGAATTGTGATACAGACATTGTAGTTTTGTTTCTTGTTAGCATGCTCTGCAAATTATGAATAATGTCACAAGCTCTCTTTGGCATTCTGAGGATAATTTTTTAGAGCTTCCAACCATTCAGAAATTCCCATTTAAAATCTAAAGGGCCTGTCTCTTGTGTAATTCTTAGCGTGCAATATATTATATTGGTTTTTTTCATGTGCCTTATTCTTTCATTTTGGTATATATGTAAACAGGTAGTATTATCATAACGAGCTTGCAAGACATTATTAAAAGGGAGGGTTTTCGAGGACTGTACCGTGGGCTTTCACCTACACTATTGGCTTTACTTCCAAATTGGGCGGTAAGCAATTCTACTTTAGTTAGTTATTTCAATGAAACTGATAGATCTGATCCTGGACTCGTCTTTGTAACACTTTGCCTGTTTCCCCCTTTCTCTTCTTTTGTTACTGTTTTTTTTTTTCTTCTGTATTTGCACATTCAAAATTGACAGATTTGACTCAGTATAATTCTGAGGTGAGAGTTTTATTGGCTATTGTTACTTTGATCTCATTATGGGACTCAGTTAACTTCTACATCCACTCAACAATGGTGAAGTGTTAGTAAAATTGTCTTTGTCGTGGCTAATGGTACTTGTATGCATTTGATTACCACTTCCTCAGTCTAGCCAATGGCTCAATAGGATAATCCTGTAGTAAGCGATGAAACTCGCCTTTGTTTTTAGGCAAGGTCATGGGATCACCCTAGGGCCTAGACTATTGGTTTTTGCTGTTTTGTTGCAGTGATGGTGGCAGGTTTTTCACTTTTCAGCTCATATGTTGTTCTTCTGCCTGTTTTTCCCCTTCATTTTCATTATCTCTGGCATTTTACAACAGCACTGATCCCAATCTCATACCCTTTAAATTTCCTTTAATGACAGACATGCTCATTTCATACGTAGGTATACTTCACAGTTTATGAGCATCTTAAAGGCGTACTTCAATTAGATGGTTTGTTTTCTTCCCACATGTTTTTGATTTAGCCTTTTTCCTTCTTGCCTTATAGCAGTTAGCCAGTTATGAACAAGATGGTGTTTTGTTTNGGATTATGAGGTCTGTGTTGAGGAGTGTGGGATTTTGTTTTTTTTTTCCCACATGTTTTTGATTTAGCCTTTTTCCTTCTTGCCTTATAGCAGTTAGCCAGTTATGAACAAGATGGTGTTTTGTTTACCTATTTGTAGATAGTGGTAATGGTCAGCTTACATTTGGTAGAAATATGGTTGCTGCTGCTGGTGCTGGAGCTGCAACTGCCATCACAACGAATCCTCTGTGGGTTGTTAAGACCCGACTCCAAGTGAGTAAATACTCCTTAATAAGTTGTATTGATGAATTTTTGGTGAAGGGCATGCCTCTACCCTGGTTCCAAAAACATAAATAAGAAGATTCTGTTGGATGACTGCTTATTACGATATTGAACTGGGATTATAAAATGTTTCATATTCTCTAATAATAGATAGATAGTTACATGCATAGATGTATCATTTTCTCTAGTCTTTTAAAGACAATGTAACTTCACCTAGACAGCTATATGAATCTTGTTTTGAGCAGGGTAACTGATATTTTAGTTCTCTCTATGGAGCCCTTTGGCATGCAAGCATGCCCATCTAACTCTTTGCAGTATACCTAACTTTATCTCACGACTAATACATTTCCGTATCAGCTTTCATCTACAGTTGGTGGTTATGAATTAGTCAAGAAATTCTTAACCTGACCATATCTGTTAGTGTCTTGCTTTTTGTTAAATCAGTTAAAAGATTTTTTAGACTAATTAAGATTTTCACAACCCTTTATTGGTTAGATGCCTCGTTTTATGGTGTTGACAGTAGTGTTAGTTCTAGAATCAGTAAATTTCTAGGTAATAATTATATTGGAAATTGTTCGTTTTGCTGTTCTATTGTCCGGATGATGGTCTCATATACTCGTATCATCATATTGGCTTTCCCATCATTGAATGTTGGACTTTAAGATGACCAACTTTCTAGTGGTTTATTATGTGCATTTTAGAATAAAAATTTGCGGGCAGTTAATCCTTTTTCCTTGGAACAAAAGGTTTGTGGATTAGGTGTGACAGAAATCCAACTTTTACATTAGTGTTTACGCTCAAATAGAAATTGTGAATTGAGATTTACAATTTTTTCTGTAAAACTAGGAGTATTTCATTTTTGTAAAGAACAGAACGATGATTTGTTTATGTTTTAAGAAGTTCAATATTAATTGTTGTGGTAAGCTACTGAAAAGTGGATGGATCGTTGCTATCTATCTATACAATGGAATTGTGAACCATTTAGTGTGGGAAGGGAAGTTCTTACCTTTGTTTTAAGGTCTGTGTGACCTGAGTCATGTGAACCTACTCTGGGCTCGGCTGTTTGAAGTAGTTAGTTCAGTTGGTAGTTCCTCTTTGGTCTGTATTATGCTACGAGTGCTTTTATAGCAGGATTGTTCTTGAATTGTAATTGGTCTTTCTATAATTGGCTTTCCTCAACCCTTCCCCTCTCCCATCGAATTGGATGCCGTCTTTAATCATGTTATCTATATCCTGATAAAGGTACGAAATTAACTTGGTTTATTCTCCGTCATAAATTCTCTGTGCTACGTGTTTCTGAGTTCATAACCCAGGTTATAAAACCGGAGTGCTAACATTAGTAAATCACTTTTTTTTTTTCCAGTCTTGTAATCAAATATTTGCTTTCTTCCTACAGACCCAGGGAATGAGGACCGATGTGGTTCCATACAAAAGCATAGCTTCTGCCTTGAGAAGGATTGCTCACGAAGAAGGAAGACGAGGGTTGTACAGGTAACGGTGATTGATGCATAAGATCATCTGATTAGTCCCTTGTTTCAAGATAGTGTTCTCACTTTTCATCTTTTGGACTACAAACTCCTGATCATTTTTTTATAGGTCTCTTCCTGTATTTTAAAAACAATGTTTTCTACATATTTATGACTTTCTTAGCTTTAACTTCAAATTACATATTGACTATTTATCGTGTTTTCCCTTTCTTCTTCATTTCTTTATTTTCACTATTTACGCGTCATTGATGGTTTCAAATGTTGATTTCATAATAGTAGGCAGTAGTTATGGCGGTGGTTGTCAGACTGAAATATTAGTCAGGTTATTAAATTCCATGTCATCACCTTCCAGAATTCATCTTTGTTAAAGATGACTTTATGAGTCTCTTGTACTTCTATGAAACTTCTTGCAGTCGCGTACCTTCTCTATGTACACTTTTTGTTAGGCTGAAATACTATTAGTCTATTGAAATTCATGTCTTCAGTTTCTAGAGTTTATATATGTTCGAGATGACAAATATGGGTGCTAGTGTGCTATCTTGATACTTGATTGAAAAGTTGTACTTGTATTCTGGAATTCAATAAACATCAGCTTGGTAGTTGGATGAAAATGTTTTTTTTTTTCCTTGTATCTACAGCGGGCTTTTGCCTTCGTTGGCGGGAATAAGTCATGTTGCCATCCAGTTTCCTGCATATGAAAAAATCAAGTTCTTCTTGGCGGAAAGGGGTATTGTGAATACTCCTTTGAAATCTTTTTAAAGTGTATTCCCCTAAAGTATGCTGTAGGTAAATTGATTGTGGTACTGATTTTGTGCTATATCTAATTTGCAGAACATACGACGGTTGACAAGCTTAGCCCAGGAAACGTAGCAGTAGCTTCTTCTTTGTCTAAAATAGTAGCATCTATAATGACTTACCCACATGAGGTTTCTTTCGAATGATAATTCCAACATCCTTATACTACCTCCATGGCTCCATCCCATTTATATTCCCCACCTTCGACTTTGGTGTCAGCGAATGTCAATGACTCACTTTCTCCAATTATAAGCAGAGATGTTAAAAATTATCATGTTCGATTCATCGAAAAGGTTTAAATATTGCATATTATGAGAAAATGTTGATCAAAGTCGACATCGTTTGACCTACAAGTCAAAGGACAATTCTAATGGGATGGAGGATTTGCTAAACAAATTGCGCAGTTGCCTTAACTCTCTAATTGTTACAGGTTATCCGTTCTAGGCTTCAGGAACAAGGCCACGTTCAAAGCCAGGAAATGCGTTACTCAGGTGTTTTTGATTGTATGAGAAAGGTCTTCCAAGCCGAAGGGCTACCAGGCTTTTATCGTGGATGTGCAACTAATCTACTTCGAACAGTTCCATCAGCTGTCATTACCTTTACTAGCTATGAGATGATTAAAAGATTTTTACAGCAAGCAGTTCCTCCTGCTTCAGAAACGCCACATTCTCGATCTAACTTTGATAAATTTGATGATCACAGCAAGACTCTTCAGAATAATACCAAAAGCGTGCATTAAAGGTCAGTTTTCTGTAAGACTATGATTGATAGTTTTGCGTCTCTAAATGAGGGGAAACAATCACACATGAAGATTAATACAAAGGGACAAGATTCTGAAATGAGACTGAATAAAAAAAAGTCATTTTATTTTTCTAGTATATGGTTGGAACAATTTTCTTTGTCGGTGTTATCTAACTTGTCGGGGAAATTTTTAATGGAGGGCGCGGCTTGCAACTGTAAATTTTGAGCATACGATGAATTATGATGACGAAATGGAAGAAGAGTGTAAGTTAACGGAGTAAATTCGCCTCATAATTCCAGTGGCTTTTGTCCATACCGAATTAAGGTGTACTGTACTCTGTTTATGTAACATTTTTTTATTGGAGGACAATCAATTCTTATTTTATTCTCTAAAGCTCGTATCAACAAATTTCTAGCTCCATTGACAATTTGACACAGACCAGACGAAGCTCAATTTCGTGGTTGAATCCTGATCTAAATTTGATATTTGATAGGCATTTCAATAATTTTTTAGCATTTGGAAAACATGCTTCGAATTATAGCGATATCGTCTTCATTGAGCTCACCAGAGTCACCACGGTCATCAACGAGACAACGACTACCCCTATTAATTCACTTTTAGTTTCTCATTTTCTATTTATTGATTTCTTTCCATTTCATTCATTTTTGTTGTCAGAAAACGTTCAGGGGTAATAGGCAAAATTAACAATCTTAGTGATGAATATTTACGATATCTGCCATTACTAAACTCACCAACCCGAGTCTTGGTATTTGGATTTCGATTGATAGCCCAACAAAATAGCATTGGAGTGAATCGAGTTGAGGTTGTGCATAGCCGACAGGCGACAGCCGTTATGGAGAACCAGTAGGTCTCCCTTGTGACGGGTCGGATATTGCGANNGAGATGGGTAGAGGGGACAAGGTGGGCACCCACCCCATGTGCTCCTTCTCTCACCCTTATGGGTTTTTTGTGAGACAATATGGTACCCGTCACAAGTTTGTGACGGATACCCTCCGTCATAAGGGAGAATTTGTGATGGAGAACGTCTAACATAGTTTTCAATTTGTCCAACTCCGATAACATAACTGCAAAATCAATAAAAATATGAAAAGTAGACAATCTGGAAAATGTCCCTTAGCTATCGTTTGTCAAGTAAAGCAATAGTATCGGAGGACGCCGTAGTCGGATTAAATTAGTTTAATTAACAATCTTTTTATTTTTATGATGAAATAGCTAGAAAACAGACGCATCATATTGACTATCTGTCAAGAAAATTTATGGCTCCCTCTATCGGAGTCATTTATTTACGGTTTTTAATATAAAAAAATTTACAGGCCAATTTTCCAGACAAAATGTAAGGTGAGATAATGTAATAATCATTTGTCGTGGTTTTATGAGCGACACAAATAAGATTCGAGTCCCACACTTAGTGAGAAAAAAGATTACACATCTGATGTATCACCTCAAACCCTTTTACTTGCACATTTGGTAGACGTGTTCTCATTTTCTGCAGAAGACGATTAACTTGAGAATTCACAAGTCATGAAATTTGGCACAACTAAAAACTAAAACAAAAACAAATTGCCCTTGTAAACATCGTGTTGTAATACCAATTCAATTAACTATATAAGACGGTTTTACAAGTTTGCATTCATTTGTGCTCAACCTGTGCAGCAAATTAACTAACTTCGGTTCAATGACTAAAACCGTGTTTCAACAGATTGCTTTGTGAATCGAAAAGAGCTAGAAACTGAGTTTGCGAGCCACTAGAATTGAACAATGCTAAATCCACGACGGTATTTTATCTTTCTACTTGTACTAACAATGCCTTAACGGGAAAAAGAAAGTTCCCACAGTTCTGAAAAAAATATGTTCCATGGCATCATTTTCCTT
Organism: Silene latifolia subsp. alba; assembly: GCA_001412135.1. NCBI lineage: Eukaryota > Viridiplantae > Streptophyta > Magnoliopsida > Caryophyllales > Caryophyllaceae > Silene > Silene latifolia. Next base: position 14,655 of record LHUT01003962.1, read on the forward strand.
TTCCCTACAAAATATACATCTTAAACAAATTTCACTATTACCAAACCAATTGTTCAACTGTGTTTTCTTCAAGAAATCGGCATGGTTACCCCGCAGTCGTGTTTGTATAGAGGATGGTGAAGAACAACTCAACATCGTGTATATTTCGGATCAATTGAATAAACTGGTTCTCACTTGGTTCATCGAGAATTAGCTGGCTGACTTGTGCTACTCGTGGCACGAGTTTGACCAAAGGTGTTCCTGTTGGGGCTCCAGATGGATGATTGAATATATCTTTCACGACTGCATTTGCTACTGTTGTGAGCGATACTTCAACGACATTGGTGAATTCATCACTGCAGTAAACGACCAATGACCCATTTACGTTACATTGTCATAAAAAATTTAGAGGGACAAAAAGTAGTTCTATAATTTGACCATTAGTCCTTCCTTTCAAAAAAAAAACGATAAAATGTTAGCCGGAGATGTAAATTTTTCAGAAATCCAACCTAACTAGCCCATAGACTGGACGATATTTCAAACATAAAAAAGACGTTCTTCTGACAATAAAGAGGAATAACGATGCTAGAAAAAATCCTACAGATATGCATTATATGGGTCAGGTTCATAATGATCTTATCATGAGATCAACTCATACGAGAATTTGTGGTCAAGAACAATGTGACGCAGAAGTTAGTTTGAGGAATCTAAAAAAGGTACTACAGAAGCTACAGAAGGGATACAAAGTTGCTTGCGAATAAAAAGACGGACGAATTTAATGCTATACCGTATGTAAAGAGGAATTACCGTACTTGGTCATTATTTATTCTTCTCTCCTTTATTACACTTTTTTACCAACCACTTTCTTATAGATTTTACCTGGTTCATTTCGGATCCTNGATTTTAAAACCCCTAAGTTTACCTTGACTTTCCATTACATTTTCGTTCTTCCTTTTTGTTTTTCATCTTCCCTTTTTTTATTCGCATTTTGAGGCGTGCGTTCACCCATGGACGGTTCGAAAGGATGATTCATGTCAGCCGACCTCAAATCATTTTGGGATTAAGGCTCTGATGTTGTTGTTGTTGTTGTTGTTGGTCATTAACAACATAATTAATAAATGTTGCCATGTACAACAAACAGAACTTAGCATGCATTAATTTCACAGAAAAACAAATCCTTCGATATGAAATTATAGTAAATGAGAACGATGAAGGCGGCATATCCATCTTGACTCTCGAGTCAATTAAGGGGAGGATAAAAAACCCTTTCTCAGTGTTCCCTACACAGGGCTTGAACTTCTAACCAAAAGCCAAGTATTGGACAAATGAAGTAATGAACACAAGCCACTAGGCCAAGCTAAGGTAGGTTAAATTTAAGCAGAATGAAAATATGTCATTTGTTTGTTTCCCAATACCGGCTTTTTTGGAGACAGGGAAGGAGGGATGAGAGGGGGAAAAGGGATTCCTCCATTTCCTTCTAGATCAAGTTACTATCTAAATACGGGATTATGTACCCTCTCTTTTATTCCAGACCCCTACATCCTAAAAGGGTTAAATTTGTACGAGTAATTGCAAAAGCTGCAAACAAAATTCACTTCATACCTTGATAAAACTGTTTGTGCCTCCGTCATGAGTTGATCAAATTTGGTCACATCAGATAGAGTTAAGCTGTTGCTGCTTGAGGATGCAGTTAGGCCGGGAAATCTAGCATCTTCTGGCATTAAGTAATCCACCCAAGGATGAGGCTTTCCCATGCTCATGAATGTCTCAAGTATTTGCATAATAGTTTCATGAAGCATTGAAGAATTGAAGGTGTCTTTTAGCTGCTTGCTGCAATCAACACAGCACGTAACAGTGCAAATATATATTAGAAAAATGCTATCACTTTCTTTTCTAGGTGTTGCTGGCGGCTCTGATTGGGAAAAGGATACTTCTTGAAATATTGAATATGAATGCGTATATTATTGTCAAATTCGTAATTTGTAACTCAAAATTTACTTGATTCATCGACTTATATGCAAACAGGTTTAAGGTACGCTCTTAGCTTCACTACAAGGATTGGCGAGTAGACTGTATTGCAGCATACCAGAGAATTCAGAAGACCAAATCTTCACAAAAAAAGAAATATACTAGCTATGCACGCCATTCTAGCGGTGCACGTCTGAAAAATATCTTCGCAAGAGCTATGGGATTAAATCAGGGCCGTAACACTGAATGACGACCGGGTTATCAAGGTTTCAAGGTTACAGCAAGTCAGCAACCACATTTTATAACTTGTTTTACGCTATATTGCAGAATGATTATTACTTTATTAGGTTAGTAGATGGAATAGAAAACTCACGTTTTCAGTATTTCCACAGCCGCAGCCTCCATATTAGTAATCAAAGCAGGCAAACCATGCCTTGCAAGAAAATCAGCCCTTGCTAAGAATTTTTGTTCATCGTCCTGATCAATGAAATTTGCCTCTTCCTGCACACACAGATGACAAATGTGACTTAGCACAGCAGTGGACCCATGAAAAGCAGTTAGTTCTAAAGAGGGAAAATAATCATGCTCTACCAAGACGACGTTAAGAGTTCAAGTTTGCATGCCTTAACATGGTATTGGCGGTAGTTAATTAGAAATCACATATACAGAAATGGTTAGTCGAGCAAGAAGTAGTCCAAGAAAACTCCAGGACGGAGAAAGAGACAACATAATGCGTAAAGCAACAACTTATTGAGCAAAACCAAACATAAGCTTCACATATAAACTTGACTGTCCTCATAGAATCATAGGCTTCACAAAAACTGTACACAACCAGTATCCAAAATTGTAATCCACTGCATCCCGATCTTTAATCCAGTACGAGATGATTAATTTCACCTAATTTGTAAAACATTACCTAATATGTACTCTTAATAAAATACACCCAATCTGGAATCCACTTCATCCCAATCTTTAATCCTGTAGGTAGCTGCTTATAAAAATCCTTTTCATCAATTCATATAAGGCAAAGAACAGCGTAACTACATTATCTTAGGGAGATTTTCAATTATTACTCGAATATGTGAGGGTTATTTTGAGAAAGCGCCAAAAACAAGTTACCTCCGAGAATCTCCCATGAAATATTGTGCTTGAATAACAATTTACAACACCATGAATGAGATTTACAGCTAGATAGACAATTATGATACTACCATATAAAATTGGCAGCTACATTCAATATCTCCAAGTCTAAATGAGACCAGTGAGAAACTTTTAGATATTTCGGACATATGTGGAGCAGTAGTTCACTTGAAAATAAAAGATGCGAGTCAGAGCCATATTTAAAGGTAACTTACATTTTTACTATATTTGGTGGTTTACAGAAAATAAAAGATGCATATGAAGAGTCACATAAATGATTCCTTCGGAAGTAATTTTGTCAATTAAGGAACACTTTCATGTCCATTAGATATCAATAACCTAGCCAAATAAGTCAGTTGTAATAAATTAAAGATCAAGGTTTTATGATTAGAGTCATGAGACTAAGATAACAAATCCAGAGGTAATTCTTAGATTAACAGTATCAGCATGACAATATGACATGACATGATACATACACTGTTATTATCAGTTTCCAAAACGTGGCACGCGGGAACCGTTACTGCACAGCAGTGCCCTTTGGGCATTATGAAATATTATACTCCCTTCATTCCACTTTTATTGTCCCCTTTTCCCCAAATTTCATTCCAAATTAATTGTCGTATTTCTAAATCAAGTCTGGTAAATGAGTGAACTACCCATATTTCTGAAATCCTCCCAAAATAGAAAGTAGGACAATATAAGTGGAATGGAGGGAGTATTGCATAACTTGAGATAGAGCATGGTCAAAAGTTTAAACAAACGTAAGACAACTGAATTGCCCGGTGAATAGTCATAACTAAACCAGTGACACAACTTAAACTTCTTCTCTAGGCTTAACTAACCAAAGACCTTTTCCTCTACTGCTAGTAATAAATGTAAACATAGATTCTTGAAAAGTGGAAGTTAGAGCATTGCCAAAAACAACTTATTCAGCAAATGTAGCCATCTCTGAGTACAAGCAAAAATGAGTTTCAGAGGATACACCCTTCTTAAGGATAAGTAGCAGTCAGTTGTACAACGAAAGCCTCATTAAAGTAGCGACCTACTGTATTTCAAAGCGACTTTCGAAAAGTCAACTTGCTGTCTTATCCTAGCTTGCACAACGAAAGCCTCGTTAAAGGCATTGGGTCGATAAAGACATGGTATGCTATAGAATAAATGACAAGTTGAATCAAGGTCACACCAAGATATCTTCAAGATCACATTTTACACACCATTTAAGTCTCAATGGGAAAAAACCCTTACATTGCTTGCTAAAGATTTGCCAGGATCTACTTCTTGGGAGAGATTCAAACCGCCTAAGCAATACCGCTCGGTCTTAGCCATTTTGACAGTATACCTAGAGCAGGTAGTTCACATCTAGCATCTTAAACTCTTAATGTTTTCTTACCTGAAGCAAGTATATATTCTAAAAGTAGTACACTCACTCAGAGTCACTGATATAAGACAACTCCAACTTTGACACCAGAAGCCAAGTACTCTGAAGAACACATAATGCAACGACCACCTTAGGAGCTACTGACTGTACTGTGAGATAATTTACTGGTAAAATATAATCCATCCTAAGATGCACATTAGCTAAATGGTTATCCATTTCTTGATCGTAAAAATCTGAGACCATAGGCGGAGCTCAGCGAAGTACAGTAGGTCAACTTATCAGAAGGGACTGCGTCAAATTCTATTTTTGGATCATCCATAAGATCAAGCAAGACTATCGTGTGTTTCTGAAAATTTATATACAACTTCGCAATTGTCAAGTAACATCAGCAAATAGGGTCTGCAACAAACTCAGGCATCACTAGAGCACAATTTTTGCAAATATTGGATACACAGATCAGTTAGATTCCCCGAGACAAAAAAAATTGACTCGCTCAAGCTCCAACACAAGCAAGGTGACTAACCTATCGTCCTATCTACAACAAGAAGCATAAAAGAACTGGGGGGAAACAGAAGGGAGGGGATAATTTCCTTCGTAGTCTTTCGTACAAGGGTGTAAACATGGGTTGACACAATTTGATCTATCTATGCAAATAGAAAAGTGTAAGGAAAGCAATAAGCTAACTATGAGCATGCATCGATTAGCAGGTAACGTGGAGCAGAATTGCAGCAACAAAACAGAAATAAAATCACAATCTTACAATTAAGGGTGAGTTTTCATGAGATCTTGCTATATCAATGTAGAGTTGTCTTCCCAGTATGTTCACTTGTACTCTGACAAATAAGCTTAGCAAAGTAACCGACCACAGTGACAACACCATTTTCGTGAAACCTGGAAACAAGACAATTCAATTCAGATATAAGAACTAATCCCCCACACATATAAGTCGATACAACGAATGCAATAAGCTAAAGACAACATACCCAGTACTTTGAGTCTATCCCACAAGTCAAGCTTCTCAGGAAGCGTCAAAGTATCTTTTCCTTGTTTCAGCCTCTCCGTCAACACTGCAAGATCTAACTCCTCGTTTAACCTACTGCTCAAGTAGTGCATAGCATGAGGCAATGTTGCCGAGTCTGCTATCCTTTGAATGCTCTCAAAATGCTCTTGCAATCTACCAAACCCAAAACACCACCACAGACAATTAGACCAAACACACACGCAAATTCCCAAAAAATTACATCATAAGGTGATCAGAATTTATCTTAACTGAGCCTTAATTCTCTCATCATTCTCCCGGTCGTGAGCAAGTTGTCTCTGCAATTCGTAAAGCCGACGCTTGTGGGCATCATACAGTCTATATACAGCATACCCACTTCCCACAACTCCTAATGTAACAAAAATCTTCTTCTTGTGCCTTCTCCAAAAGCCCCTTCTCAACAAAACACAACCCACATCAATTTTACGCAACCGAAAAATAACTCAATCAATACCTCAAAAGCATATTACCCTAAACCACAGTTATGCAGCAATAACTAATGATCATATACACCCATTATCCCATATAACATAACATAATCAAGAGTATAGTCCACTAAACCCAAGTTATGCATCAATAATTAATAACCGAGTAAGTCTACCTTAAGAGAGACGTATCCTTTTTAAGATTAAAACGGGTGAAATATCATTTCACTTGTATAAATGGAACGAGTTTCTTGCTAGTACCTAGGCATTCTGTTTTGTCTTATTTGACTCCTTAAACAATAATTTTTGATAATAACAACCATATGCACTAATCTATCCCATTAAACATAAACAACCAAATTCATTAACAAAAAAGTAGTTCTAAAAAATACCCAATACAGAAAACCAACAATTAAAGCAACAAATATGACAAAATACTACAATTAAAATCAAAACAGTGAAAATTAAGTAAGAACTAACCTCAAAGAATTCATCTTTATAATGCTAGCAAGATTGATTGGTCATATTTAAGCGTTGAAACCCAGAAAATCCCAATAAAATCAACAAAGATGCACGGAAACAGCAAACCCTTCCTACCCAGAAACAATTAGATCAAGCAGTGATGATAGTGGAAATACTAATATTTGGGGATGAAGGTAAAACCCTAATTTGAGTAGTTATTGAATTTAACTGCAAAATTAAGAGTAAAACTGAAGATTGCAGTTTTAACCACCAGATTGTGCTCCCAAAGGCTTACCTGTTTAACTGATGTAATTGTATGTGTGTTTTTGCTGTTTTTTTTTTTGTTATTTCTTGTTTATAACGATTAACGAGAGACGTTTATATGTATCAGTATTTTCTTACCTAATTAAAAAAAAATAATAAAAAAAA
>LHUT01003968.1:1367-14879 GCA_001412135.1 Silene latifolia subsp. alba
CTGCGCCAACCAACGATTGGTGTATATTATACTATTATGATGATTATAATTTATGAATCGTGGACACCGACACATCAGCGACCCAACAAGAGGACTTTATACAACAACATTATTCCAATGTGACTCAAATTCTCAATGGTTCCAAATGTGAGGGTCCGATATACACAACCTTACCCTTTTATTAGAAAACAAAAAGTTCTTTTCAAATGATTCAAAATAAAAAGTGCTTCCAATGAGTGATACTTTATTATAAGACTTATACTTCACAATATTAAGACTTTATATTAAATTTGATGACAGAAATTTCTCTTATTTAATCATGCCAATGTATATTAATTTAACCATAATGTTTAATTTAGGGTTATTGTCCTCACAGGTAGGGTTGTGCACCGATCCGGAATGAGAATGGACCGGACCGAAACGTTATGGACCGGAGACCGGACCGAAACGTTATTTACCGGAATTATAAATTCCAGATTGTAAAAACTCAGGTCCAAGACTTGTTCAGAATTTTTCTTTACATATCCATTTTTTTCAAATTCCGGTCCATCGGACCAGTTGAACCGGATTAAGTAGGCCTACACTAATTTTTTTAAATAATATTTTAAGAAAAATGATCAAGTAACAATAATTTTGATCTTTTCGCTCCGGGCCAAAAACCAAAATATTAAAAAATGTTAGACCGTAGTTTTTAGTTCCGATTCCGATCTGATAGATTCCGTTCTAAACTGATCCATTTTCCGGTCCGGACCGGATTTTACACCCCTACTCACAAAGTCACAAGAGATGTAGAGGACAATCGTCCCATAGTGGTAGAAATGGTAGGGTTAGTACTCCATCCACAAGGAGCAGTCTTGATAATTGATATTGTCACATTGAAGTGTGGACACTTGGACTGGTCTTTGGGTCCAATTCCCAGAGCTGCCTTCCACCATTTTTAACTCTCAGACTCTGTCAGGGTCAGATTTTTGATATAAACAAAGCTGAAATTTACATAATTATTCATAATTTGATTTTTAAAGCCTAAAGAAGACAAAATCAATGGAATCATCATGTCTATACTGACTTGTACCAAGAAATGACATGTATATAGTACAATTTTAATTAGTGCTAATCAACTTGTTTACCTAATCAACAATTTAAACTGTAGCCCCATACAGCTCAACTAATTATAACCTCATTTCTCTATGTCAACAAAAATTAATAATACTACCATCATTTGTCCTTGTACCATGTAATTTTTGTACAACACTCAGTTTAGTCGATAAAGTTATCAAAAACACATGTATTTTGTAAAGATATCGTTCATTCGGCATTTTGATTCGTTATGCGAACCATTTATCATCGATTATTTGTCATTGGAACTCGTGTGAACCACTTGATACATTGAACTATGTCATGATACTATTTTCACCAAAACAATGTAATACTACAACAACAACAACAACAACAACAACACCATCACGGCCTTAATTGATTTGGAGTTGGCTGACATGAATCATCATTTGAAATCGTTTAGGGTATCCAATATGGAAAAATGTAATATTATGTAAAAAATACTAACCGATATCAAACAAGAGGTAAGAGAGATCGAATGTATACAATTTATTTATTTTTTTTTTGTTTATTTTGAAATGATTCAAGAGTCAAAAATGCATTTACCATAACCATTAAAAGCTCAACTAGAAATAAAAAAAGGGGTGGCATTCAAAATGAAATGCACTGCATTCAATACACTAGATGTTTTGAAACATACTGTATTTTTTTGGCTCATTTAAATATACTATGTATATAAATTTGTCATAGATCCAGCCCACACGTTCTCTGTTATTAGATTCTCCCCCTCCACTACTAATTTACAGCTATAATCCTTCATACTTCCTATAAACAAACCAACAAAGAAAGATACAACTTTTCTTCTGTTGCTCAAAACAGGCAAAAAGCTTTGTACTTTTCAAGCACAACTTTGTGTTTAACAACAGCATTGATATATGGAGTTGCTGACTACTGTCTAATTGGGTCATTTCTTGGGTGGTTTCGCCGTCGTTGTCGCCGCCATCCGCTGTCTAGGGTGGCTGGTTCCTTTCTGCAGGAATGTTTATATAATAAGCTGGTTCACATTCACAGGTGCATCATCTTTTTGCTTCTGATTGACTGTCAGTACACTGTTACATTGTATTCAGTTATTCACCACTTGGGTCTTTCAAACTTTTACTGTTTTCTGATTAAAGTTAGGGGTTATTTCAAAACCCGAAACTTTTGAGGTTGATATCAGTCGGGTCAGGTTTTGACAGGTCTTGTAACAACATTACTACATTTTTAATTGTAGTGTGGTGTTAGTTTAAAACCCAAAACTTTCGAGTTAATATGAGTCGGGTCAGTTCATGACGGGCTTTTTTCGTTGATTCCGGAAAAAAAGAACAATGAGAAAAGGAGGGGATGCATTGGCATTGTCATCATCAAACAAACTTGGTAATTTTTTACCAGCAATCAACACAACAGACAAAAACAATACCAAAAATGAACCAAAATACCTCAGCAATATTAAAACTGCTGCTAATGCACTTTCTTTTACTGCGAAACACTCAGCAATAGAAGAATGTTTTGCTTATAGTTCACCATCCTTAATCTCCCCTCCATCTTCGGCATTTGTTTCAGCCTTACAATCGCCCTACATTTCTCCAAGAGCATTGACCCCAGACTCCCCTGAGAGTAACAGTAACAATGACAGTGAAAACCAGAATGCAAGTTTATGTCACACAGTTTCAATTCCTCCTACACCTGCACAACTGCCTTTCCCGCCTCCCTCGCTCTGCGGGTCACATTCCGAGGACATACCGAGCAGTTCTTACACTCCTGCTGAGAAGTCAGACTTCTCTGATGACGGGAAGCCCAAATATATAACCTGCATTTCAGACCCAATGGCACCACCTAGGGTTTCATTCTCGTTCCCAGTCCCACGAGTTTCATTTGCCAAATCCTCAGTTTCTCCGGCAGTGAATGCCAAGCTGAGGAGTTGTGATGTGTACATAGGGTACCATGGCGCGAATAGCAATTTGGTTCGATACTGTAAGTGGGTCAAGTCTGAGCTGGAGCTCCAGGGGGTAGCCTGTTTTATAGCTGATAGGGCCAGGTATGCTGATACTCAGAGCCATGAAATTGCTGACCGGGTTATATGCTCGGCCAGCTTTGGCATTGTGGTGATTTCAAGTGCTAGTCTGTTCAACCATTTTAGTATGGAAGAGATAAGATTCTTCTCTCAGAAGAAAAATTTGATCCCTATGTTTTTTGACATGGAATCGAAAGAAATCACAGGTCTTTTGAACAACAGTTCCGTTGATAAAGAATGTCGGGAAGCTTTACAAGGGTTGATCAGAGCCCATGAGTTTAAGCTGGAATGCTTGGACGGTGATTGGAGGAGCTGCATATCTAAAGCAGCTAGTGTTTTACAAGCAAAGCTAGGAAGAAAGAGTGTTAGTGTCAGGGAGCAAGACCATCTTGCAGTAGTCGAGGAGATACCGTTCCCTAGAAACAAGTATTTTGTTGGGAGACAAAAGGAAATGGTGGAGATTGAAACTGCATTCTTTGGATATGGCAACCAGGAGTCATGTTCTTACCCAAGTACAACTGTAAGTAGAGGGCACACTTCTGGTCAATCTGAAGGATTTGCAGATGAGGAGACGGACATGGATGACTCCAGTGTAGCAGACGGGAGATACATTAATTTGGAGTTTAAGGGTACTCTAGCATCAGAAGGGCAGTTTGAACCAACTATAGGGAGGAACTCGTTGAAGAGACCGAAGTACAAGAAATCGAGAAGTGGGAAGGATAAGGGCGTTACCAGTAGTGTAGTTTGCATTAATGGTCCTCCTGGTGTTGGAAAAACTGAGCTTGCCCTGGAATTTGCTTACAAGTATTCCCACAGGTACAAGATGGTCCTGTGGGTGGGTGGAGAAGCTCGGTGTTTGAGGCAAAACGTCCTTAATATTTCGGTAAATATGGGTTTGGATGTCAGTGCTGATCCTGAAAAAGAAAGAGGAAGAATCAGGAATTTCGAGGAGCAAGAATATGAGGCGTTCAAGAGAATAAAGAGAGAGTTGTTTAGAGACATGCCATACTTGATTATTATAGACCATCTCGAGAGTGAAAATGAATGGTGGGAAGGGAAGGACCTTCACGACCTCATCCCGAGAAATACAGGTGGGACTCATGTGATCATTACCACACGGCTTTCCAAGATAATGAACTTTGATCCAATGCCTCTTCAGGCAATGCCCTTGCCCGATGCAATGGTGATGTTAAGAGGAAGAAGGAAGAAAGAGTATCCCTCCGAGGAATATGAGTGTCTCAAAAAGTTTGAGGAGAAGTTAGGAGGATCGGTATTTGGGTCGTCAGTGGTCGGTTCATTACTTTCAGAACTCGCGATTTCACCATCTGCCCTTTTTGAGATTGTGCAGCAAACCCCAATTGAAGATCTTTCTGATACTACATTTTTGAATGCAAGCGACGAGGAGATCTACAAGAACAACCCTTTCTTGGTTAAACTTCTTGATTTTTGCTTTGCAATCTTGGAAAAAGCAACCAAGACAAACAACTGTCTTGCTTCTAGAATGCTCCTTGTTGGTGCATGGTTCGCACCCTCGCCTATATCAGCAAATTTATTGGCTACAGCTGCTAGGAACATGCCTTCTACAGGAAGCCGGATAACAAAGTGGACTAAATGCCTAAACCCAGCCTCATATTGCTGCTCTGGTTGCCCTTTAGGATCTCAGGCTTGGAAAAGTGAAGAGGAGTATGCTCTTCTTCTTGTACGACTCGGACTGGCCCGGAAAGCAACAGGTCATTCTGGAATATGGATCCAGTTCCACCCCATAACCCGAACCTTTTCTAGAACAAGAGAACCAACAGCAGCTATTCAGGCTACAGTTATTGGCATAAGAAAAGTTGGAAACTCAGCGATAAACAGTGATCATCTCTGGGCAACTGCTTTCCTAGTTTTCGGGTTCAAATCCGAGCCTCCCCTGGCCCATCTGAAAGTAACAGACATGGTTCTATTCATCAAGAAGACGGCTCTCCCAATGGCTATTGGAGCCTTCACAACATTCTCAAGGTGTAACTCATCATTAGAGCTTCTGAAAGTCTGTACTAGTGTACTTGAGGATGTGGAGAAATCGTTCGTCTCCCAAATACAAGATTGGTGTCATGGATCGCTTTGCTGGAAGAAGAAATTGAGTCACTCGAGCCAGAAGGTCGATGAGTACGTTTGGGAAGAAGTGACACTTCTGAAAGCCACATTGATGGAGACGAGGGCAAAATTGTTGCTGAGAGGTGGTTACTTTGACAGTGCTGAAGAACTTTGTAGGACTTGTATAAGTATCAGGACGGTTATGCTCGGCCACAACCATACGCAAACGTTAGCTGCTCAAGAGACATTAGCAAAGTTGGTCAGGTTAAGAAGCAAGATCTGAGCTGGAGAAGTAAAACTTTTTTTCAGAACCTTTCTCCATTGTTTATAATCTATCGTACTCAAACTCGTTTTGAAGTATCCACGTGTCAGACCCAGCTACTTTATGAAAAAACGTCTTGTTTTGGCTCAAAATAAAGTGTCCAAGTATCAAACCCGAGTATCACATTGAGTCGTTCTTATTCTCCTCTCTTGATTATTGCCTCTGATGATGAGGCGTAAAAATGGTTAATTTCAACAGTAAATGATCACTGTTTTCATTTACTGAATTTCGGAAAAAGAACTATATAATTTTGATAGAGAGAATCTTTATCCGTGAATAAATTTCTTACAAAACAAGCATAAATACGGATGAAAATACCAGAGCTTTATAAATGTTGCGTCACAATTCCTCACAAGTCAAGCATGTTAACAATGATAACTCGTCTTCGTTAAGAATTACACTATGTAACGATATTGAACCAGGAACCAAGATCTCAACATCAAGAAATCTAGTAGTACACAAACGTATAAATAAATATGAATCTTTAGCATTTCATTTCTTAGCTCAAAATGAGCAAGGATACAACAAAAACTATGACAACAAAAAACAATTGTCATTTGCTAACAGACCCAACAAAAGGGTGAAGAAGGGATATAATGACCCTAAAGATAAAATAAAATGACCATGTAAAAGAATGATAAATGAACAAATCGAACGCACTTCCAGCTCCGACATCTACAAGGGTTTATCACAACAACCCGGCTAAGTTACACAAAAATGCTGTCACTTTGGCAAAAAATAAATATTTTTCTCATGGTACATTTATAGACTGAACCGAGAGTGACACCTGTGAAATCATCAGCTTTACTGCCCACGAGTCACATGCCGCCATCAAATGGTTTTCGTTATTTGTACGTCAATTAGAGAGAACATCTAATTGCGCCTTTGCTAAGATCCACAGTCCTCGGCTTGAATCCATAAACCTGGTTTTTACTGTGCAAGCTATCTATGACAGGGTTTCAACTAACCTGCTCACCAATCAAGTCAAGACCAACAACCAGGAAAGTGATTCCTTGGAATAACAGAAAATAGAAGTGTACACCTTGGGCTGATAGCAAGCTTCTAACTGAGGCCGTTAATAAAATAAAAGCTAATGCAAGCTCCTTTCTGTACAAGCGATTTCTTTTTACTTTCCCGCTTTTCTTGACCATGCTTGATTTGTTCAATTCCTCGAGACCCGGGTCTGACGTGGACCTTTGTATAACTTCAGATTCCTTTTCGGATAAACCAAGTAAGTCAGCCTCGGATGACCTACCTGATTTCTTAGTCACTACCCACTCATAGGATCCCTTAAACCGGAAAAGTCCGGTTATCATAGCATTGAACTTGGTAACCGACATTGTGTTTTCGAATAATAAATAAGGTACTATAAATGGGAATGACTCTGGAGCTGGAAGGATATTCAACACAGACATGAAACCAGGGACATAGCAGACAACCCAAATTGGTAAATGAGCTTCTGGGAGAAACATGGTAAGCGGAAGAATGATGCAGAATAGTGTGAACGAATAAAAGGGAAGAACAAGCTTCCTAAGCAGGAAGAAAAGAAATATCATATTGAACTTCTTCGTCCAACTCACCTGAAAGGTAAAGATAACAGCAAATAGATAAAATCATTGTCCTAGCTAGAAGAGAGATTTAATGTAGAAATTCTAAAGATTCATTTGATCTGCAATTCTGCAAACATAATATAGAACATTAAAAACACTGTTGAACGCAAGGTAGTTCTTCTGCAATGTATAGTAACTTTCATCAGAATTGTTCAATCAAATTTGGTGAAACCAATAAAGCAAAAATCTGATATTACTTATTAGAGGTTCGTATACCCACAATCCATGTTGCTTAGACTCAGTTTGAAATAAAAACCAAGCATCGGACTCGTTACGTTGGCAAAAACTTCAATGTTTCTACTTTCTAGCTTAAAATCAAATGTTCAGGTGTTAATTCTCATGTCTAACAAGTGCCTAACACAGATGCCCGACAGAATATGAATATGATGCGAATTCAAATTCGCTTAAGAACAGTCAGAGTAACATAGCCTACGATAAAAAAAATGAAGTCCATAAGCAACAAAGAGCTAATGTTATATTTTCCTCACAAAGGAACTATCAGAATACCCTGGGGTGCGTTGGGTACGTGAGGATTTTCTGGGACAGAGAAATAATCCCAAAGAGAATCCACTCACCTGAGTCTATCTAAGAAGCCAGCCTTAACTGAAGAAGCCCCAAAAACCAAGAACGACTATTCTGCTTTGTTTGATTACAAATGCAATGGTTTCTAGCATCTCATCCTATGCTTGCCAGCAGACCGCCACAAAGATCTCAGAGAGCAACACTTAAGATATAGGCCAAACTTTTCTTTCACACTGAACCCTTTACAAATATAGCTTAGCTTTCAATTCTCACAGACTCACAGTATATTATTTTCAGACTTCGGAAAATGAAACCAATCATTATACCAGCTATTTGACCTTTTTAGACACCTATCACGATTGTCGACTAAACGTCTACAAGTTAAAAGTTAATTATTTATTAAATATATTTTGTGGACAGGGTGCGCCTTCAGATTATATACTGCAAATAAGTTGCAAGTACAGGAGTCAGATCCCAATATCATTTAGGCTTGCGCCTCCCCTTTCGACTGCATAAACAATCATCATTTACCTGCTACTTTCAGTTTTAGACTTCAGTCACCGACTTATACTATGGAAAAGTTATTTTACAGTATTAAATATTTCAGACAAGGTGCATATCGGTTTTCCAGCTTATGCTGCAGAAACTGGAAATTCATGAGGTAGATCTAGCATCACTGTAAGAGTGAGGTAACCAGTCAACTTCTCAATATAGTAACAAGTTCGGGACGTGGCCTTTCATAAGTAGAGTGAATTAGTGGAATAAAGTAATTCACCATCTTGAAAGTTGCAAGTTGTAGCCTTATGATATTTTTTATATAATGTGGATAGACGAGGCTCGTGGTAAAACAAAAGGGAGTATCCAGGATGTTTTGCAAATATAAGAATGAAATGACTCAGCTTCTTTCCCCAAAAGAAAACATCCTGGCTGTCATAAAGCAAACAATCCATTAGATTTGGACAGAGCAGCTAGGTTTAACATGTGCGGTTTCTAAATCCTTATTTCCTTAAAAGGTCCTCATGCCCCAGCAAATCCAACACAGAAGCCTACCGAAAAGTGCCATAACTACAAGCTAAAATTCAGAGAACAAAAAGGAAAGCGGGAAATATTGAAAGAGCAAGTAAGCGAGAAGGCATAAAGTTGAAGTTCTGTACCTTAGAACGGATAACTTCCATAAAACACATCCTAAATAACTGCATAGGACCAGAATGCCAGCGATGCTGTTGTTTCTTGTATGCTTCATATGACTCTGGCAGCTCACAAAGGCACTGCAAAAACATTCTCTTACTACCGGAAACCAAACTAAGAAAGCAGAAAAGTTCACAGTGAAGTATGTACCAACCTTTACGTCATTAAGAAATATGAACTTCCACCCACAAAGGTGAGCACGGACAGCTACATCCATGTCCTCAACAGTTGTTCTTTCCGACCAGCCACCACATTCTTCTAGCGCCTTAATTCTCCAGACACCAGCAGTTCCATTGAACCCAAAAAAGTTGATGAAAACCCCGTTTACCTGCTGTTCCACCTCAAAGTGGAAGCAGAGATTAATGTTCTGCAATCTCGTCAGCAAATTCTCATCCTTGTTTACAAAAGCCCACCTTGTTTGGACCAATCCAAGATCGTCATTTCCCTTTTAAGATATAAGAAAAGAGTTGGAAATTTAGTACACAGAGTTCATTGTCATTTTTTTGCTAATGACCATAGAAAAGAATAAGAAAGTATAAGAGCACAGACAGTTCAAATATCAATTACAAGAAGGGATCTATGTAGCTATTAAGTTAAGCACAATTTCGGCGGCAGAAGCTTAGCTATGCGTGCTCAAAAGAGAGAGTGACACACTTCTAAAATGAGGATTACCTTGAAATACGGGATTGTTTTCTTCAAGAAATCTTGCGCTGGTTGAAAATCCGCATCAAATATTGCAACAAACTCATAATCTTTGACATAGTCACAATTCATTGCAGATTTCAGATTCCCAGCCTTGTAACCTGTACGAATAAGACGGTGCCTGTACAAGATGCGCACACCCCTTTGCTGCCACTTTTGACATTCCGCTTTTATCAGTTGTTGAACATCAGGATCATCAGAGTCATCCAAAACTTGCACCAGCATTCGCTCCCTTGGCCAGTCTAGGACACATACTGCTCCAATAGAATTCTGGTAGACCTGTTGAAAGTGGAGAGCCATTACAGAATTATTGACTAAAACAAAATAGAACAAAGACAAACAAAGATGCAACATTCAGAGATATGAACTTGCTGGAAGTGTGTACAATTTAGATCACCTTTGTCAATTTCAATGCAAACAATCACATTGACAATATATTGCAGGCAACATTACTGAAGAAGCAGAACCAGCATATGTACTATAACTCTCATATTGAATTATTGATGCCCAGTATTTCAGTAAGGAGTATTATTCACAATAATCATTGTTCTTGTTTTCCATAATTCAAATATTTAGCAACATACACACAATCATTCCTCAAAGACGGATCTAGGATTTACAATGAGGATTCAAGTGAGTGAACAAAACAGAGTAATGGCACATGGGTAACGACAAAATAGACATGAAATTTACAAAAACTAAAACCTTAATATATGACGACTCAAAAGTTGATTCAGAACCTTACTATAGGAGAGTAGGACTCTCACAACCAGCCTTACCCTTTTGTTCGCAACACAAAGAGGTTGTTTCAGAATGACCCAAGATGAAAATTCCGTCACAAAAACTGCATCGAAGGTCTGATACTTCACAATAGAGAGTAGCACAACCACTTTAGTGAGCCATTTTGATTTCTTCCATCATAACCCAGAACCAAAGATAGTGAGTCTTTGGCACAATGGCACCACTAGAAATGGAAACAAAACGTATGCAAGACTTCTAAAGCTTATTTAAGAACTTAAGATAAGAAAGAAGTTTATTACGAAATGGGCAAAATTTAATTGCCCCAACAATGGACAAGTTCTCTTAAAGAACAAGGAGGTTAATAGTGTCTGAATCCTGTTTTATATCATCAAGACGCAAGTCACGACAAAAAGGGAGACCACTTTATTTCACACAATCTCTAAACTAAAGCATGATAAATCCTCTCCAGCACAAAGGATATCCAGACAAATCTTCAACATTTTCTTTTTAGCAAACACTAGAAAATAGAATGCAGGATAACCTTTATACATCAATTATAATAAAGACCATATGGATCTTGTTTTTGGTTAATGATTGCAACAGCCTAGGTGCCATTAACGGGGAAGCCACACACGTTCAACCCACAACTTACCCTGCTTTGAGTGAGAGCTTTTTCGGAAATATTGAGGCGGTGGTGGTGAAGATGAAGATCAACATGGTGACAAACCAAAATACCAATTAGGCAATTACGCACAGCAAAGGATTGAGAAGAGAACTAGTAGTGTAGTGTTACTGAAAATATAGAAACGTGAATCTAGCTTGAAGGGAAGTATTTTATTGAGGCTTTTGTATTCCCTCATTAGAAAACTATAAGTCCTTGGCAGCCTACGAATCAAGATAAGCTTGTCGTTCATTTGTTCCTGTCATGTATGTCAGAGAAACATGCACCACCCTACCAACAAGATAGCTTCTGTATGGTATTATTTCATACTCTCTGAGATGTTTGTATCTTTACTAGATACCAACAATATATCTACTACCCATCACGCATGCTACTAAGCTGTGCAAGAAGCATAAAGCGAGCAGGTTAAATTGTGTCGTAACTATCAGTAATAGATGGGAGAAGATAAAATTGTGTCAACACCCTGAGGGTCTCTCCATCGCCACAGCAACGAGCAGAAACAAAAAGCGAGCAACTGACAACTACCTTCAGAGGAATCCTATCGACAATGTGCCGATACAACAGAACTGGTAAGTGATGAACATCACAAAATGCAAACAATACTAACTAGGAACTACTATAGTACTATGTAAGTTCACACATTTCAAGCCTTTCGCAGCACTCCACGATTCATCAAAAAGCTGCATCCCAACTCCACATATTTACTTGCAAAAGTCACAACCTTTGCTATATTATACACTAATTCATTCTTTCAAAACCACAAGGCATCAAGTTAATTCGAATCATCATACTTGCAAAAGGCACAACCTTTGCTAAGCTATACAGTGTATACACTAACTCACTGCTTCAAAACCTCAAAGCATCAAGTCAATTTGAATCATCCTACAAGCTAATATGCTAAAACCTAGCCATAATGCCTTTCAATCCTCAGCATCTCAAATCAATTCAAATTCTCATATGCACAAAAGCTACAACTTCTCGTAACATTCTAAAACGTATCCTCTGCTTGGTCTAAACATACGAAACTATACCGAACACAAATCCTAAAACGTTTCACTCACAAGTCACACCTTGCTTTAAACATCGAATCAACCTAAAACCCATACTTTCAACTAACTAAATTTCAGATCCAATTCCTAAGAAGACGAAACAATCAATCAACGTAAATCAACATACTAAACAAGAAAAAAGAGTAAGGAGAAAGGTGAAACCTACATGATCTTACCTCCCGCTCATTGCACATAGGAATCTGAACCAAAACCATGGGATAATCCTCCAAACCACGCACATTACCATCATACTCCATAACCGCTACCGGCTTAATCTTCCTCAACTTAATCCAAAGACAGCCTAACATCAACACAACACGATCAACCGACTGAACTAAAAACAACACAATACACACATTCGTCAAGCTCTGCAACGGCGGCGCTAGATACTCTGCTCGAACACGCAACCACGTCGCATAAACCAACTCCACAAACCCTAACACCTCCGCCTTATGCAATTGCGGCGGCTCAAAATGCCAACCCTTGAAGAACGCAACGAGCTCAACTAACAACAATGTGAATAGTAATACAAGGAGGAGCTTAATGAGCGAGTAGAACCGCGATCCGGCAGCTAGGGTTTGACCACGGCGGCGATGGGAGATACGGCGGGCGGCGGTGCGTAAGAGAGAGAAGGAAGAGGAGAAGAGAGAGGAGATAGAAAGGAGGAATTGGTGGAGTTTGAGGATTAGGTAGAATGTGAGTTGACGAGGGGTACGTGTGCGGTGGTGGTGGCGGCGGTGGTCATCGTGGTTGGGGATTTCAACGGCGACGTAGCTAGGGCTAGAGTTTGCGGTGGTAGTGGTGGTTATGGTGGGGGTTGTAGTGGTGGTTGATGCGGCGGCGGTGGCGGAGGAGGGGGAAGAGGAGTCGATGTCGCGTTGTTGTTTGTTCCACCATTCTTGGAACTCGTAATTAGGAGGACGAGACATGGAAGGTGAAGGTGAGCTTTAATGGCGGATGAAGGAGGTTGATGGTGTTAATGGTGAATTGAATTGATTAGATTAGGGATTAGGGATCTGTGTTGTTCATGTTTGTTTCTCTTTGTGTGTCTATTGATCCGGAGTTTGGGGGATGGAGGGGCTATTTTTAGCAATTATTGATTGCTGCGCTTTTCATTTCCATCGTCTTGTCTTAAAATTCTCACCAGCTTACCATTTACCTACCCACTTGTTCTCCACTTCCACTACATTATCTACTCCCACAAATCCCCCTACTACTAAGAGAATAAAAATTCTCTTAGTTTTTCCTCCAAAAAGTTTCTAGCTAAATAAGATAATAAATAAAATTTTCTTTCATTACATTATTATCTTTTCAATGAATATATTCTTATAAATAAACTCTAATTTTTTAAATAAATTCATAATTATGATTTTTTCATTAAAATAAAATAAAATTGATATTAAATTATAAAGTATAAGTTGCTAAATTTTTCAGTAATGCAATAATTATTACTGTAGAGAATAACTTGACATATGCTTACTATTAGCTTCGTGACAACAAACATTCACTAA
>LHUT01003970.1:0-14819 GCA_001412135.1 Silene latifolia subsp. alba
GTAATGAGGGATTTTCCGCACTAAGCAAAAAGAAATGCCCAAACACTAAGAAAGGGACTTGGGGTTTTCAAAACCTCATATATTCATCTCAAACATTCTGATTTTTACAAGGGATAAGTGAGCTCTATATATAGAGACTCAAGTTGAATCTTGACCATACATCTAACATTAAATTCTAGGGCCATAATTAAAAGAGAAACAACTAAATCCTTGTCATCCATCTAAGACTTAATCTAAGGGCTTGCAAAAGTTGGGACATAAAACACACAACCCTAAGGCCTTACAAGCTGAAAATTAAAGACTATAAACAAAGGACAATAAAGTGGGTTGTTAACCAGCCAAAATGCAAAGTTGAAATATTGCAAAAATAAGACAAATAGGACACTTCTTGGCAGCAGCTTTGGGACGTCCTTTTGGCTGCAAAGTTGTTGCTCAAGATTCCTTACTTTCTTGGCATCTTGCTTGTACAAAAGGGGACAATTTTGTGTCATTTTCTCTTGGAATATTGTAATTGTGCTCTTTAAATTGCTTGGTAAAACCGGTTGTTTTAACTAAATAATTCGGCCAACTACATTTGTTTCATATATTATACTGTATCAAGTAAGGAATTGATTTACACTAATTAAATTAGGGCATATTTAAGGAATTGATTTACACAATTATGGATGCAAATCTGCAATTTCAGCATCAGTCTTGGGCATATCAGTTGGTGAATATACAAAACCGATGAGATTTTCAATTATGGATGCTAATGAGGGAAACCCCAGTAATAATTCTAATTCAATCGCCCAATGTGATGGATTTGGCTAAGTGTGATGTGGCTGCCCTATTAAACCAGGGCAAACTTTGGCTGCTGGTCTTACCCCAAATAGCGATCAAATTAAGGCTATATCACAATGGCTATTTGAATATCAGGATAACACTAAAGGACTAATCACGGATAGTCTCAAAGAGGCTGGTTATCCCGGTGCATTAGATCTTGGGGATGATGTTTGTGGTAAAATGGCAATTTCAGTCCATAAAACTGTAAAACCCGTCCATAAATGAGCACCACTCTATAAAAAAGGGGTCACGTTTTATCGCATTTACGGGTTGAGTTAAAATTTAACAAGTCGACATGTGACTATATATACAATTGTTAATTAAATCGGACCTCAATACTAAAGCCCATAAATAAACCTTAACAATTTAAGTTAGTTCTACGACCCAGCCCAACAACTAAGAACACGTTGTTCAAAGGCGCGCAAACGCCGATCCTCAACTCGCGAAAAGTTAATTAAATCGATGACTTCAAATTTTGTTTTGATTGATCGAAAAGTCTTGAACAACACGTCAATTCGCGAATTTCAATCCTTCTTATTTTTTCTTTGCAAAGAGAAGACAAGACGA
The DNA here is from genome assembly GCA_001412135.1 of Silene latifolia subsp. alba. Classification (NCBI taxonomy): domain Eukaryota; kingdom Viridiplantae; phylum Streptophyta; class Magnoliopsida; order Caryophyllales; family Caryophyllaceae; genus Silene; species Silene latifolia. Next base: position 1,390 of record LHUT01003970.1, read on the forward strand.
CATTTACAACCGATTTAAATACAACAAAAATAAAACGAGAGTGATGCGAGAGTTCGAGTTAAGACGGCATTCACAACCGAATTTCAATCCATCATATCTTCTCGGTGCTTTTGTTTAGGGAAAATCGGTGAATTTCTGTACTCTTCTTTAATGCAATGATAATTTTTGTATATCTAATTGAAAATTAGCTAAATTGTACTACGCATTTGTTAATCGTAAATTGAAATTATGAAACCCTAATTTTCGATTTTTTTGCAGTTTTTTTCGCATTTGTTAATCATATGATGAATTATGATGCGTTTAATTTTTGAAATAGCGTGTTTGTTGATTGTGTAATTTGCGTCTTGTCAGGGATGAAATTGCGCGTAATTTTAAAAGGAGACGAACTTTTTGATATGAAAATCATCAATGCGGAAAGTGAAAAGTTGATTGTAATAACCGAATTGGGGAAAAAAGAAGAAGTAAAAGGAGTGTAAGAGCCTTTTACTTGTCCTATCTTTATGATTCTGTCTCTTTATATTTCTTTTATCGTCTCGTCTTTTGTATGAATTGACTCGGTTGGTTAATATAATGAATGACTTGTGGATTTTAGGTTTATGTTCTCATGTGATTAGTTTGATTTGAGATTATGCCTTGTTGAGTTAGAGTCTATCACGTATGTTCGGATTCTACTCAGTGCGCACTTTGTAAAAAGGCAGTGACGGTTATCATTATTGATCACAATGTGAGCTAGTTTTAAGGCTGTATAGTGTGTTAGGAGTCCTTAGGACTGTGGACTTGTGGTAAGGTCGTCAAGTCGTTGCGTGCTTCTTGACTTCGAAATCTGGTGGAGTGGTAAGCATGAGACATTGTTGTATGGTAACTATTGATTAAAACATTGTAGATAACTATTGATTGAAACACCTTAAAAAGGAAATAGATAATTATCGACCAGGATATAGGGAGTACGCTTGATTTACTATATGTTATGGATAGTTATTTGAACCATTTATATGGATTAGCTTGTTGTTTTATCTTGAAACAGTACTTGTTTGATTTAAGGGGCTGCTATACTTCTTTATATTGAGGCTACCCAGCCATGTTAGTCGAGTATTGCTTCATAAGGAGGAAGAACTTAATTATTTTGGGCTAGAATGACGTTATGGATTATGTGTTCTAACTCATGTGAGCAGGTGTAGTAAGTTGGATACGGTGTTTATTATTTTACCCCTTTTTAGTGGCTACTTTTGGAAGTTTTGGGTACACTTTACGGATATTTTTGGATGGAAAAGACGAGCTACAGGGATGGTAGGGGAGGGAGACTATAGAAGGGACTCCACAAGGGGCTGAGGGAGGGAAGTGGATCATATGAAAAATAGAGTAAGAGAGTTTTTCTTTCAAGATTTTTCTATGTTGATGAGATTTTGATTAGGTGGAATAGCTAAAATGTATCATTCCACTTCCCTCCATCCCCTTCCATTTCCCTTCGACCCTATTTACTAACCAAGCAAGGAAATTCGTATTTCTCCCTCAACTGTCCTCACTCCCTCCCTTTCCTACCAATTTCCGCAATCCAAATAAGCCTAAGAGGGTATTGGTGAATGAATGAAAGCACTAGATAGTATAAAAATGTAAGAGAGGAAGAGGTCATATATCATGTTTCTAGTTTTTGAGACAGAGAGAAAGGAAAAGTAAACAACAAGTATGCAATATATTATAGAATTATTTAAAGTGAAACAGAGATATGTTAGAGAAACAAGGACTAAAACTGGTAAAAATCACACTAAATGCTTCATACTGCAATTTCTACCTCACTTTGTCAGTCATGCCTCCTATGTTCTGTAGCTGTGTCGTATTGGTTAAGATTAGGCATAAATATTATGCCCATATCCTTAAATATCCAGACACAAAAATGAAGTTAAATGTGCAGATTCAGAGCAATGTAGCCAGTTATGTCAGATGTCCCTAATTAGATAGCCTATGTTAGATCCTTGCTGGGTGGCTAATATTGTTGCAGTATATTATTTTGCTCCATCCCATGTTACTCCAACTCTTGTAATTCCCATGCGTACTCCGTATTCGTGTCTGACACTTGACACTAAGACATTGGTATGACACTTTGACACCTCTTTTTAAGTTAAAATGTGCGTATTTTTCTTAAAAATAGCTTAGTCCGATACTTGAACGCGTAATTAAGTAGTTTCCTTATAGTGTAAGCACCCATGCCGGATACTTCTAAACGAGTTTGAGTGATATAGGTTTTATCAATATTAGTGAGCTCTTAAGTTATCTAATACTCCATTACTTGTTGCAATTTGGTGATAACAGAATCAACATAATCATGGAAGCACCTGCCCATTTTGCAAATATCATTCCCCTAATTTTAGGTTACTTCATTTAGTCATGGTTTTGGCCTATAGGTTATCATTACCTTTCTATTTATTCATTTGAGCAGGTGATTTGTATGTTTCTACTACAGTAGAAGTTTTATTATGATTTGAGCTTAAAGTGGTCCTAAAACTTTCGACTGCAACTTGTTTTTTCTGTTACCTTTAATGTCTTCTTAATTGGCCTAGTTGAATTGTTTTAATAATTCCATATAGCTTTTTGAGTCTTGTACACTTATGGGTCTCTTTAAATCAACATCTCTGATAATCTGATATAGAAGGCGAGCTATGTTACTCAAACTCGTTTAAAGGGATCCGACATGGATGTATTTTCAAGTGTGGAACTCTACTAATTTTAATGAAGTCAATAAGGGAGCTTTCTTTTTCCGATGCCGCTGTCAGGGCGTTCTATCTACATATTTTGGCGTAAAATGAAGTGTCTAAGTGTCATTCCCATGTCCGACTGTCGAATACAGGTACGCGAGGGAATAAGAAGTGTCGGAGTAACATATATGGTGAGGTTGTAGGCTCTCAAGTCTCAACCCTACCACAATCCATAATTTGAGGAAGAGCCTATCTATAGGCTATGCTATTGATACTCGTTTAGAGGTATCGGATACCGGTGTGTGTCCAAATATCAGACTTGGCTATTTTTACGAAGATCCGTATAGTATAACTTAAAATAAAGATGTTCAAGTGTCGTACCTATATATCTAAGTGTCTGAGTGCCAGCCACGGATTGATAAACAAAGATAAAAGAGTCGGGGTAACATAGTTCAAAGCAATAGGGTAATGGTAATCATGGAGATTCTTTATGAGATTTAATATAATTGTGATGGCTTGCAAGGAATAGTAGAATATATATAAACTGTAGGTTCTATATTCCGTCAAATTGGGCCTTGCCACTCATTAAACTTGAACAGGAATGTTTGCTTGCCTAGGATAAAGACTTTGGCCTCACTATAGTAAAGAGAAAGCATCAGAAAAGTTATGTGACTCTCTTGGAGTAGCTTCAATGGTATCTATCCCTTTTTTTTTACCACCCTACAGCCGCTCTATTATTCTGAGTGTATGTCTGTCCAGCGAGTCTATTTTAAGACTGTCTTATATTAAGACGAGAAAAGTGTCATCATTTTATTATAAAAAGTGATCCATTTAATGATAAAATGTTATAACTAACACTGACACTTTCTGACTATGAATTGATAACTTTGTATTAGGAAATGTTCACATTTTATCGTAAATGATAACATTTTATCCGTCTTAATTTCAGACGGATGGAATTTGAATTTGCCATGTCTTCCTGCTTGCACCAAGAAAGTAGTATTAAAGTGCCTTTGTTTCTTCTCTTTTTTCAAAAATACAGAACATTTTTTAAAATAATTGTCAAATGAAAGCATCAGAAAGTTTGTCTTTTTGAGTTTTGAGTAGCTTATATGTTATCTAACAAACTTTTTATCTGTTTCTAAACCTCTGTTCTTTGGATATTGTAGTTATGTTACTCAATGTCTAAGAGCATGCATTATTTTATTTTGCTGTTCTTTCTACACTGGGATTACTGAAACTAATGTTCAGGCTAGGTCCGATTAGATTACTTGACAGAAACCAAAACCCGACTCAGTTTTACTAAGCGAAACCCAAAACTGACGCGACATGAATATGCCCAAGGCCTTGTTCATTTGGACTTGATATTAGTTCCTACAAGTTCATTTCAGTTCAGGTCTTATAAGTTCAGTTCATTTCAGTAAATTTGGATACGATTTCTCCATAAACTATTTATATGATAGATAATTTGAAACTGACATGAAACATAAATCAAATAATGTAAGGTTAGGATTCAATTGCATGCAGTTTGCTTCAGTAACATCTTTTGTAGCAGTTGTTTGTTGTATATGAGTAGTTTTTCTTGTTAGTGTAAACCAGCTAACAATAAAATAATGTTAAATCTAACTTTCTTTAACCCTTTATTAAGTTAAGACAATTAAAAAGTGCATTATTTTAATGGGTTTTTAAGTGCGTAACACGTACACTTTGTTAATCTCCTTCACCCAACTGAAGATGACGTGTCTGTCTAGGAATCACTGGTAACTACATGATATACATTTCTGGTATCTGAGTATTTGGCTTATTGTTATTGGATTTCCCTGTTGAGCTCTTTTTGCATCTAGAAAAAGATGTTAATCTGATTTTCTTAAGCAAAAATAAAGCATTGAATAGAATAACGAGGGATGTTTTGTTAGCTCCCTCAGTGTCAACATTTTTGTGTTCGATGTCCATGAGGACCATGATCATGGATAAACTTGTGTGATTTGCTATGGAAGCCTATTTAGTCGGACTCGGTTACAAGTTTTGTGCTTAACCTAGTGTCGAGTCTCAGACATGACAATGTAGTATGACAAATATCATGTAGTAGTCTAAAATAAAGTTTGGGAGTTTTAAGCTATGTTACTCAGACTCGTTTAGAAGTATCCGACACGGGTACGTGTCTAAGTGTCGGACTCGGCTATTTCTATGAAAAATATGCATATTTTGGTTAAAAATGAGGTGTCCAAGTGTCATACCCATGTTCGAGTGTCGAGTGTCGGACACGGGTACGCGAGGGAATTAAAAGAGTCGGAGTAACATAGGTTTCAAGTCGTGTTAGAAGGTCGTGTTAGAATGGTAAACATGTGAAATGTTGAGGGTTGTTGAAATAGATAAGACGAAAGACCCGTGTTTTGTTGCACAAGCACAACACATCTAAATGATAGGATTGAAGCATTAGTTATGCAAGAATTTGGCGTTTATATAGACATTTTCTATTGCTACGTGCTACCAAGGGTGTAGTCAGAAACGAAATCTTGGGGTACCAAAATTTCTTCTTGTAGTCTAATATCTTTGCTAAGGTCTCATATCAAGAGATTTTTGGGTAATAGAAATCAACAAAGCCTTAATCCCGAAAGAATTTGTTGTAGCTAGAGACGATGTTCTGAAATTCTCTTTGTTCTAAAAGGGAACTCTAGTACTGCATGTACTACGTATTTAACATTTCCTATCAGTGTCGTACCTTAACATTGCAGAAACTTGTTTAGACTGCTCTTTACGTTAGAAGGGCTAAGAAAAATGTGAATAATTTTATTTTATTTGCTTGCAGTTCATAGTTCATAGTTGCAAAATTAAGCATTTCTATTGTGTATAATTTTGACTTTCTTTTGTTAATTCAACTGTCACCAACTCTATAATGCCTTTTAGCTTGGATTAAGGTGATTGAATGAAGCTTTGACTTGATTTAGGTGAAGGATAGTTGTTTGGTGCATGTTTGTAGTATTTCTTTACATGAGATTTTTGCTTTATCGTTTTTCTTATGCCAATTAACAGCTGAAATCGTTGTTAAAATAATTCCATACTTGAAACACAATGCATTTAACTATTTATCGTTATTATTGACCAAATAATTGTATACAGGCTCCCGATGTAAGCAAGTTAGGGGTCAAATGCGCTTATTTCCCTTGTGAAGTAGCGGTCATTCAGTGCAGCTCTTGACGCAATGTTCATTATAGATAGCCTCTTTGTATTGCTAATGCAAAAGGTAAAGCTGTGTACATCCGACCCTCCTACTTCAAAATTTGCGGGAGTCGTTTAGACACTATGGTAATGTTGTTGCATTTAGTTAACTAAATTGAAACGTATTTGACACATATTAGTGCATATTTACTGGTATGGGTGTATGCAAAAGGGGTCCCATCTGTATACTTGATTTCTTACTAGAATTCGTCATGACTACTTGATTATAACCAGGTGATCATGGAGGATGTCCAGAGCACAAAAGTAGTGATCTAATGAAACTTCCAATGGTTTGTTTGCAACTCTTACTATCTTACATTTCATTTTGAGAAAGATTCATATCTCTCATTATCTTTTACCACCTTTCTGAGTTATGACTATAATTTCACACACATTTTTACATATTGGATGTTGGAACCCACCTTTCTAATCTTTATACCACCTCACTTTGTTACATGTTAATGCGGATGTCCACCAGCTTAGTTGGTAATATCATGAGAGGTGGTACTCATGACCTGGATTTGAATCCCGACAGGCGACATCATCAAAATTGTCCTTGTGACTTCCTTTACTAAAAAAAAAAACTATTTAATCTTTATACTACTTCACTTTGTTACATTTTAGTGTATGTACTCCCTCCATCCAATTTAATTTGACGTTTAGGACACGAACGCAACTATAAAAACGACATTAATAACCGCGGATCATTAACATGCATTGATATTTTTGAGTGTAGGTTATTATTCTTATATAAAACGATAGTTACCTTCACTTTGTTACAGGTTAAATTGTTAATGTACTCACTCCATCCAATTTAATTTGCCATTTAGGAGACGAGCCTATGAAGACGACATTGAATGTGGATTATTACTGTGCATTGATATTTTCGAGTATCAGGTACGGTTATTATTTTTATACAGAACAATAGTTAAAAATAGTCATATAGAGACGAATCGAGTAATAAAAGAGTGAAAGTGTGCAAATGTTGTTGTGTCTAAGCTTGAGCTCTAATCACATTATGATTTGAGGTTATGATGATTTAATGCGTGGTATGACAATCTCATTAAACTATAATTTCTATTCATCTTTTTCCTAACTTCAAATACACGTGTTACATTAATGCACAGGAAAGAGTGAGTTATAAAAGAAAAGAAATAAAAAAAGATAGATAAAAAGGGATAATGTGTTTTGGAAGCAAAAATCTTGGCTTGGTTAGAAAACAAACATTTGTATCTCACGCTGCCTTATAATCTCCATAGATGATATGAATGATGATTACCGTGAGAGTGAAGAAAGATTTGTATTGGCAAAAGACAAAGCCATGGAGTCAAAGACAAGGCCTCTAACCTCCCTTCTCCCATCCCATCTCTAATTTATTATTTACTCCCTCTAATATTTTTCAATATTATATGAAGTCTCATCCGACCCTACCTGACCCCACAAGTCAGTTGAGACACGGGAGTAATGTTCTTGTTATACTTTATTTTCTAAAAAGAAATAGAGAGTCTATTTCCTTTCGTTATTCAATATCACATTGTGGTATCATTGGACGGTCCTGAATTTATAATTAAAAATAAAAGGGTAATAAAATTTGGTAAATGGGTTTAGGAGAGGAAATTAGAAAATGAAGAGAATCCTAATTCTCGATCTTTCATTCATCTAAATAAGTCTCTAGCTTTTCATTTTGACAATAATATTGCCAAAAGTTGTGAAATTTATGCCTTTATATTGTTACTGAAAAATAGTTTTATATAACTATAGTTTATTTCAACGAAATAATCTATAACTGATGCATATTAGAAATAAAATGAGTGTATCAAAATGTCAGAATGACATTAGTTGGTCTCTCTTGTGACAGGTTATAAATTATGACAGAAAAAATATGATCATTTTAGATAATAACTACATTTTATTATAAAATAGTCACATATCTCCGTCACAAGCTTGTGACAAGTTATAAATTACATTTTATTATAAAATAGTCACATATCTCCGTCACAAGCTTGTGACAAGTTATAAATGATAATTTGTGAATAACAAAGTGTTTTTACTTAGGTCCTCCTCCAAACCGTTTTTCACTTGACCTATCAACCAACTCTGTCCCCCCCTTCACCTCTTCTCTTTCCTCTCACTTCCTCTTAATCTAAGCAAACCCCACAACCATCACCTTCATCATGATCATCACTGCCACTATATTATATTTTATTTTTATTATATGATATGATATAAACTTCATTTATTTCATATATATATACACCTTTCTATTTCCCTATAAAAGTCCCTTACAATTTTGTACGTTACACTACTTCCTGAATTTTCTCCTTCATCCCTTCCAAAAAGGGACAATTTTATTTCAATTTTTTGTTAAATTTAACAATGAGGAAACCTACTGACCCTTCGGGAAAGAATAACAATAGTAACAACGGGAGTAATGCTGTGAAGCTTAGGAAGGGTTTATGGTCTCCTGAAGAAGATGATAAACTCATTAACTATATGCTTACTAATGGACAGGGTTGTTGGAGTGATGTAGCCAGAAATGCTGGCTTGCAACGTTGTGGCAAAAGCTGTCGCCTTCGCTGGATTAATTACCTTAGGCCTGATCTTAAGCGCGGCGCTTTCTCCCCTCAAGAGGAAGAGCTCATTGTCCACCTACATTCCCTTCTTGGAAACAGGTATGTATGTACTCCTATGCCGTTTTGACTGTTCTAGTTAACCTGGTAAAGAATACACGTCTGATTCTCAATACTCGACACTAATAAGCGTATGACACTTCGATCTAACATCTCATTTTAAGCCAAAATATGCATACTTTTCTTAAAAATGGCGGAGTCCAACACTTGGACAGACACCCGTATCAGATACTTCTAAACGAGTCTGAGCAACATAGATGAAAAAATCGTCATTGTATTGGTTGATGAGTGATTAGTGAAGAACTGAAGATGTAATTAAATTATTCAACTATTTTTTTATTGTTTTGAATAGTGAAGTACATAGGATTAATGTTCATAGGCACTAGGCAGTACAACGTAAGTGGGTTTAAAAGCTTAAATTATGAGTTTTAACGTAAGAGTAAAAGGTAAGAAAGACAAACATAATTCATCCATTGTTTATAGTTAAATCTTAAGTGCTATACCGAGGTACTATAGCAAATCTTTTGAACTGAGTTTAGTTGTGTTTCCTTGTGATTAACTTGATATGATAGTCAAACTAGTGTCTTACTTTCTCTTAACCCATCATTAGTTTTTGTTAATTACAAAATCCCATCTTTGATCTTGGTTGAAAACTCACTAAAAGTGGTCCACTTATAACTAATTTCACTTATTTGTATTATCTCATTTGATTTTAAATATACGTCGACCAATTATAAAAATTGTACGTTATAACTATTTGACAGTTTCACAATTACTTCCATTTTACCGTATATTCATCACTTCAAAGGTTCGAAATGATTACTATTTATTCCAAAATATTTTGCTGTTAGTACATAAATACCATTCACTTGTCACAGTATATGGTTATTATCTTGAAACAAGATTTTTTTTCTTTTTTTTTGAAGTCTAGTATTGTCTTAAATCGTACATTTTCGTATATTGAAGAGTAATTATGAAACGAAGGGAGTATCTTAATTATATCATCATTTAGTTCCCTCATTTTTATTTAATACTTTTAAGTAAATAAAAATGTTCAATACGTGGATCTTGATTTGTACATCATTGTAGTACAGCATATATGGCTTTTACTTCAAGACATCTCCCTTCTAATGATAAGAAGAAAAAACTAGAATGTTTTAATAAGGAAAAACTACATGTATATTGCTTTGAAAACTAGAAAGTTTCTTTAAAACAATAGTAAAATCTGCTTGTCGTTTTATATTATTGTTGAATGCGAACTCTAATAATTCCAACTAAAACTGTGCATAAAATTGATTGAAATGAAAGTTGTGTGTGAATATCTTTGTTCTTGTTTCTTGCCTTTGAACATTAGAGTACAACAGTAGCATGTATCTAATCTGAAGTACGTGAAAATGATGTGATTTTCAGTCAAATATCGTGTCCTCGCCCTCGTCTTCATCCTCGTCATCTATTACAGCTAAAAGCTTAATTCCATGTCCACCTAAGTTGCTCTAAGACAAAGGGATTATAGATAATGACATGAAAATGAGATCTCGGTACGAAATACACAACATCAAAGATGTATATTAGTCTGATTACAACATATTGTTTAGTTAATTGTTCATAGAAATATGACTTGACCCTACAAAATAAGCAATGTGTGTGTGTTTACATGATGTTGATTTGTGTAGGACAATGCCACATGCGGTTTTTAAGACTTGCATGAAACTCTATATCTTTTGTTTACGGGAAGCGCCTAGCTTGCTGAAAGGGACACTGGTTTTCTGTTGGTGTTTTTTTCCTGATATGATATGCACTTTGAGTTGAAGACACTCCATAATATAAGCTGTTTATTCTTTTCAACGTAATATGTCGAAAAACCATGCATTTTGAATTTCATCTAACATCGCTATGAGACTACATTATCTTTATCGCATTTGAGCGATTTTTTGATGAGATGTGATGAACTTCTAAAGATTAGGGTTGACATGTTAACCTCGTCTTACCATTAGACATAACTCACGATCATCTTTTAAGGTCACCTTCCGATGACATGCATGTACATTATAGAATATAACTATAATTCATTTTCATCGGAAGGTGACCTTAAAAGACGATCATGTACATCAGTACATGCATGCATTTTGAAAAACACCTATCATGTTTCCTAATATTATCATACTGTTTTGCTGAAGTTTACACAAAATTTTATTTCTTAAATTGTTTAACTTGTTAATTGATAAATTTCTCATTTTTGTTTTATCATAAAGGTGGTCACAAATTGCAGCTCGTTTGCCTGGTCGAACTGATAACGAGATAAAGAATTTCTGGAACTCAACCATAAAGAAGAGACTAAAGAGTTCTTCAAGCTCATCATCACCAAATGCAAGTGATTCATCATTGCTGACGGAACAAAGAGACGGTGTATCAGCAACCGGGTTCATACCGATACAAGAACAAGGTATCATGCCCATGTACATAAACAACTCCACCACATCAACATCTATATCGTCGTTCATGCAATCCATGAATGCATTAACTCATCATACTACCATCATAGAACCCTTACCTAACATGGTAGATCATCTTGGTACTAATAATACTCATGACATGGTTGCCAATGGTAGTAATGGTTACTTAGATGGATCGTCATGCATGAGCATGGCGCCCATCATACACGACATGTCGTCTAATGGTGATGGAATGATATGTGGGAGTTTCGGGATGCTCGGAGGTCATGATTATGATAACTATGGTTTACTACATGGAGAACTCTCTATTCCTTCTTCGGAGAGTATTAGCATTGAAGAAAATGCTAAGATTTGTGATAATATTGTGTTTGGTAGAAATACTAACAACCATCACAACCATAATCATTTTGACAACAACAAAAATAATCATTTTGCTCATAACAACCACATAATTAGCACCTTGAATACCACAACCACCCATGTAAGCAATTGCATCACTAGTTGTAAGACAACGGATCAACAGTCGGTTGCAGGGTTCACGAACAATTGGGAAGGAGGAGAAGATTTGAGATTGGGAGAGTGGGATTTGGAGGATCTTATGAGAGATGTTTCTTCTTTTCCATTCATTGATTACCAAGTTGAATAGCCTCTCATTTCTACATACCCTTAGTTTTTACCTTACCACCTACATTTTCAACCTTCATACTCAAAATTGCCCTAGTAATTAGATCATTGTTCTATAATCAATAAGGATCATCACCCACAAAAGTTCATAGCTAGGTAGATTCATGATATATTTTACCATACTTTGATAGCTTACAAAGGTACAATACTTGTTGATATACTCTTTAACTGAGGCCTTATTCTTGGAGCTAACAATTTTTTTTTTTACATTTTTTCGGAATTTATGTTTTACTCCCTACGTGAGAGCACAACTTCGATTGTGCTCTCACGAACAGGATCGTAAAACATAAATCAAAGATTTGTAAAAAGAATTATTATTAGCTCCCACATTCTTGATCAAAATCATGTAAGATCCCAATAATGTTTCATGTAATTGTGAAGGAGATATGTGAATAGTCATAATTCATAAAAAAAACTATATTGTATACATGATTTGAATATATAGTTGGTAGGAACCCTAGCAATGTAAGAATATTATTTGTACAAAACAACAATATATGAGAAATATACAAGTTTGTTATTAGTGGGATGCAATTTGATTGTAAATTGTAATACACATTCATGAGAATGAAGACTTATTTTTCTTAAAACATCATTAGCTTTCTAGTGTGTTTATTAACTTTACATAAATGGTGGGCATATTATCTCATGTGATTTAACTGTATGACACAGATTTTAATTGTCCTTGGTAGTTGGTTAAAATGGGATAATAATAATTATGTGGTTTACTTTAATTAAACACATTGATCTTAGTGAAGATTGAGTATGGAGTATGTTATAGACTTGTGGATTGATTAATAATTATGATTTATGTGATGTAAAATTGAGAGAAAAAAAAGCTTACATGTGAATGACACATGATTAGAATGACATGTTTACAAGATAGAAAGTTTCTCTAAAGTTCCAATTTATCTAAAAGTCGTTGACATTTAAGAAAATCCAGGGATACAACTGTTCATTTTGCTGCTAATATGATGGGTTTTACTTTCGGATAGTCGTACTAAAGTTGGTTGGTATGAATGGTAAGAGTTTTTATCTCTTAAACAAGTGGTTAGATGATCGATTTCCGGCTCTTACGAATGAAAAATCTAAAATTGGGAAGGGTCTACCCATTGAGTTAACTTGAGTACTCCGAAAGAAATTGACCCAGCTGTTGATAGTTGATACTTCTTATCAACGCCTAAAAAGTCCAAGGACAGCCGTGGTCCCGTGGAGTTAGGGGAGGGGTAGCAGGAGCACTCGTGCTCGGTGCAAGATGAAAATTTCGGAATTTTTGGTTAATACTTTCGAACATTTTTTGAGTTTTCTTCATATCATTACCCGTTCGCAATCGGTGCAATGTTTCGTCCCCGTCAGATTTAGATATGGCTCCGCCTTGCCTAAGGATATTGCTAAATAGTACTCCGTACTTCGTATGTTATTTACCCGAACGTATAATGTACTCCCTCCGTCCATGTTAATTCTTGTTTTTTGGTTTTGTCACAAAGATTAAGGAAAGGGAAGGGGCCCAATTATAAAATAACAACTTAACAAGTGGACCAAATCTATCTATATATATAAAAGAGAGTTTTTTCGAGCGATCTGAGAGCGTCCACATCATCAAAAAAAAAAAAGAAAATAGACATATGTATGATCATCAAGACAAACTTCTATAGAAGTCCTAACTCTCATCATACACTTCGGCAAATCATCGAGTCAGACAAAAGTGTAGATCACGATCTACAACGAGTCGAACACAGAATCTACCGTTGCAA